>BTHU01000003.1:102653478-102880978 GCA_036184795.1 Tokudaia tokunoshimensis
GATAGAGACCTAATGTTGAAATACATCAGCCTGTGGGGGACCATTCTCATTCAAACCACCACGGTGTTCTATAAAGCATGAGGCACCCTGTAAACATCAGTGTTGCAGCCACACTTTCTTAAGAACCCAAATGATTTCTCATGACTTGACTATCAGTGATCCATTAGGAAATTAAAGCTTTATATTTGGGTCTCATGGGTTCTCAAAGAAGTGTGTTCTATACACTTTAATAAGAATTGTCTGGTCAACAGAACATCTTAGAAGGGCAATTTAAGTGAAAGCTGTGAAGATCACTTAATAAGAATAATGAAGTTATAAACTGGAGTCTCTTAGGGGGAGGACATTTTGGGGAGCCAAGTTAAAAAAGAAAATCCTGGAGAGATTACCAGAAGCAATCTTAGTATTGTTTCTCTCAAACAGTTGTATTCCTTAACAGACTGATTTTAAACTAGCTTCTATATGCTTTTTAAGATATATTTTTCCTCTCCATTCAGAGCAGCATCACTTCAAATGTCACCAATTCCATCGAACCTGTTACCTCTCACAAAATCCACGTGGACTGAGGGGTTGAACATTAATGTAGGAAGAAAGGCTTTGGTTGAGATTTCAGTGTGTTCCCCACAAACTCATATTGGAATTCACCTGCCATTGTAGCAGTGTTAGGAGCTGGGAACTTCTTAAGGTGGTTAGGCCACCAGGACTCTGTAGGATTGTTGCTGGTATGAAAGGGTCAGGCAGCTTCTCCTTTTTCCTTTCTACCCATCTACCATGTTATGCTTTTGTAGTGTTATGATGGAACAGGGATGTCCACACAGATATGAGCAACTTGATAATGGTCTCTAGAGCACCAAGCCAATAAATTTCTGTTCATTATAAATTACACAGTTTAGCAAGCCATGATAGCACATGCCCACAATCCCAGTAACCAAGAGGCTAAGGAAGAAGATTGCAGGCTTAAGGCCAGCCTGAACTGCAGTGCAAGCTCTCATCTCTAAATAAATAAATAAATACAATTCATACAATATAATCAAATTTGTATTCTGCTACTCAACCTCAGGTATTCTGTAGCATACAGTAAACTAAGACAGTTTTCCCATAGTGTAAATGAAGTGCCAATTTCCATATAGCTTTCTCTTTACCAAGAAATTTAATTTAAAAATCATTTTTAGATAACATTACCAAGTAATGTTTATTGAGTGGGATCTGTGCTGGGCATTTCATTAACTTTTTCTTTTAATCTCTGCAACAATCCCTGGAGGCTATCCTCATTTTATCAGAGTTGGAATGGGAGAAAGTTTCACTTTGGTTCAGCCCTTTCTAGATACTATATATGTATTATGTTTGTGCCATGGCCTTCTTTCTAGGATTAAGCTCAATCACTCTACCACTGTTTTAATCCCAGTATCTTGGGCCAGTATAAAAAGGAGTGCCCACATGGGGAAGTTTAAATTAGGATCTATAAGTGTCTAAAGTCTCAGTTAGCCTATTCCAGCCACCTCAAGAAAGATAGACTCAGTGAACAGGGGAGCACAGGTCACCAAAGCCCTCCACTCAGACATCCTGCAGGATCCAGCCCAGTTGCAGAGGGTTTGCATGGCTTGTTTTCATGAGACAAAGTTCTCTGTGTATGCCCTCTGACCTCTTCCAAGCACAAGTTGCCCACTCTGTCCTAACACAATCCTGCATTCTGATTTTCCTGGGGGTAAAGCTGAGTCAGTCTTCTTTTCTACTAGCAAGTCATTGTGGAACACATTCTCTCTTGAATGTTAAGAAGCTTTCCCCTTTCCTCTCTAAGCTCTTACAAATGAAGAGTCTTAACTTTCTAAACTGGGGTGTTTTTCAGGGCTTACTCTAGCTTTCAAAATCTGATGGCGATTTTGTAAACTAAGAATCCAAATTCTCCAGAGACCATTGGAAGGATTCAGAGTAACGAAAGCAAGCAATATTTTGGAGAAAAGGCCAAATTGTAGTTTAGGATTCATGAACTACAGACAGTCTGATTAAAGAGTCACTTGTTTTATTTGAGCCTTTGAAAGTCGTGGAAAGCATTCTTAGTTCCATCATGTTCTATGGCCACAGGATTCACTTTACTATCTGTGTTAAAGGAAGAGACAAGCTCAGGGTATTTCTTTGTCTATTTGCCTATACTGTGCTACAATCAATTCAAAATTTTATACCCAATGGCAAGTAGACCTCAGACTGATAAATGTCTGTACTTAGATCTGATCTATGACAAAAATTGTAAAATTCAGGTTACAAAGACTTTTTTCCAGACAGCTAAATACTTGTCTATGTCTTCTTTGAATGCTTTTATATATAATTTCAAAAAGGTCCTAAAATATCGTGCAAATACTGTCTTATCTGATAAATTAGATTGTAAAATAAATTAAAAGACCTCTATTATGATTGACTTACAGAGATGTGTTTATAAAATTATATATTCTTAAAACTCCTAAATATGAAGGAAATTGGACTTCCTATAATATCAATGTGCTAAAAAAGAATTCTTAATGCAACTAATTTATATTTTAGGAATCCAAGCTTACAATAATTCAGCAAGTCTTTTGCAAATGAGACTAATTTATTATTGTTGGTTTAATAAAAACAAATTCTGTCTTCTCTGAGTTATCAGCATTAATTAACATACAGTACTACATTTTTATTCTACGTCAGTGCACACTTCATAAGCTTCTGCAGGTTTATTGATAGAATAAGTTAATGTTACTTCTACTAAATATTTAAGATTATGAAAACTGTAAATATGTGTTTAACTAAATTAAATCATCATTGCAACAAAATTTGTTCCAATTGCATTTGCATTTTGTAATATGCTGGATGGATGATTTTCAAGACCTTTAGCTAACCCAGGAACTGGGCTGATAGATACTAACCTGAGTGAACTGATGGATATTCCCAGGCTACTTGGATCATTTCTAAGAAAGATGGGATGGAGAAGCAGTAATTACTAGACATCACTTAGTGTTTTGTCTTTTAATTTCCTTACATGTGTACAGTTTAGAGATGCAACATTATTTTTTTTTTTACTGCAGAAATACATGTGTTCATTTTGGCACTTTGAAAATGTGTGCTAATGCATTCAGAAATTTATAGAGATCAGGCTTAGCTATAGCTTGATGACTTTATGTATATGATTTTCAAAAGAAATCCCTAATATCAAATATTATATTGGGGAAAAATTTTTCGATTTGTCTTTTAAAATGACAAAACTTTCTTGGATTGCTATTTGGATCATATAGGCAGTTCTAACATATAATCTGCTAAGGTAACAAACTTCTATACTTACATTTTTATTATTTAATTATATTTATTGGGAACAAACTAAGATTCTTTCCAATAACAGTAGCTCTTATATTCCTCGGAATTTTCTAGGAAACAAATGTAGAAAATACATAAAAACATTATCATATGGGATCAGCTCCCAAGATTATGAACAATGTCTCAGAAATAGGAGGAAGAATAAAGTTAGTCCCTGTTAAAGCTAGAAAACCCATCCATCCATTTACCCTATCTAGAGACACTGTGGCTTCTCATTTTCTGCCTTAGGTTTTCAAGTAGGATAGGACTTACTTCACAGGCTCTCCTGCCTCTAAGATCTTTGAGCCAAGATTATAACCAGACTACCAGCTCTCCTCGACCATCTGTCTGGGAAAATGCCAATGCCGTCTGCAAACATTCTCATGGATATATTCAGAAATAATGTTTTACCAGCTATCTGAGTATCCAGTTATGATGCTTAAAATTATACACCATAGCTCTTTAGGTAGATGGGTATATCATGATCCTAAATGATCAAATACAGTCCAGATACCATCTGTAGTATCCTTTGACATCATTCTAATCAAGCATTCACATCTCCCAATAGATTTTGATACTTGTCTTTCCAAACCTCAAAACCTAGATCATATCCCTTGTTCCTTGAAAGCATATCTAAGATAGCTTCAAGGTTTCCCCTAGGAAATCACAAGGAATTTGTTCGTTTGTAAGTGAGAAAAATAAAGGACTACAGACAATTATGCTTATTTGAATATTACTTTAAGTTTCATGGGATGACATGTCAAGGTAGAAGAGAAATTCCGACTTCCCAATTGTAAACATGAGAGTCACAGCTTATGCATAGAAATAGTTCAGTCATTATACGCTGTTATAGAGCTTCCTAAAGAATTTCTTATCTCTTGATTAGTATCTTTGTGGTGGTTTCCCTATTGACAGCTTATCAATATTTTTAGCTATTTTGGTTTTTTTTTTTTTTTTGGTTGGTTGGTTTGTTGGTTTTTCAGACAGGGTTTCTCTGTGTAGCCCTGGCTGTCCTGGAACTCACTCTGTAGATCAGGTTGGCCCCGAACTCAGAAATCCACCTGCCTCTGCCTCCCAAGTGCTGGGATTAAAGGCGTGCACCACCACTGCCCAGCTATTTTAAAATGGTAAGTGGGTGACAAAAATCTTCCATTTGAATGTAGCATCTTTGAGTCCAGTGCTTTTCTTTGAAGTTTTACATCACTTATGCATGAAGTTTTATTAACATAAAGAGAGGCTAAAGACCCTAAACAGACTCACCAAATACTTTACTTGATGCTTTGTGCATCCTTTTATATCCTTGGAGTATATTTTAATAATTTAATTTTATATGTATGAGTGATATATATAGATATAGATATAGATAGATATAGATATGTATCTTGACTGGTTCTGATTGCTGCCACTGACTTGTGCCAATTCAAAAGAGGCCTGACTGTTTCTGCTGGATTGTGTCACTGCTACATAATATATATGAAGACATATATATGCACACATATATATGTATATATATATGTCTTATATGTATTTATATAATACATATATGTATTAGACATATGTCTAATACATATGTATAGAGCCTGTGGAAGCCTTAAAAAGGCCTGGCTCCACTGGAACTAGAGTTATAGATGGTCCTGAGTTATATTATATGAGTGCTGGGAATTGAACCCAAGTCTTCTGCATGGGCTAAACCATTTGGCAAACCCCTGAAAGTTTAATTGTTATATTTATAGATATTTTATCAGAAACTAGTTTAAGTGAAACATAGTATTGTTTTACTAGCTGTAAAAGCAACAAAATCTCCTCCTCTGTGCAGTTATTTCTGGAATGAAGTCACATCAGAAGTTATACTTTCAAAATGTCTCATTCAGCAAACTGAGTGTAGCATTTTAAGCCTTGTTTCAGTTTCAATTTTACTCTGAAGTTCTACTGAAAGCAGAAACAGCTATAGGACAAAGCACCTGCTCTTGGAAATAGAAGTATCACCTCAGATTTTACTCAGCAGTGTAGGCTTAGATTTTTCAAAACCTACTTTAATAAGGGTTCTCAAACATTGCAACCCCACTTCTAGCCCACTGACCAAAGGTAGGGGAGAAAAAGATGGTAAATAGAACAAGGGGATGTGGACCTGTTTAGAAGTATTTCTTTGGGGCGATTCCAATCTCCATTTGTCAGGGTACCAGCAGGCCAGCTCAGTAGTGTCAGGACACCAGGCATGAATCAGCAACAGTGGCACTTGAGCAGAAACAGCCAGGCCTCCAGGGAATTGACACGAGTCAGTGGCAGTGACCAGAGCCAGCGAAGACTGAAGACCAAGGAAGCCTTGCAAGGTTAGCTCTGTCAGCACCCTACCACTCTCCACTGACTCCTATTTAAACACTCTCCAAACATCACGAGTTCTCTCATGGGTCTTGCCATAGCAAAACACCATGTGAGTCTGCCTCAGCAAGATGCCACGTGAGAATACATCACATGACACAACCAGAAACTTCCACTTCATAGCAGGGTGGCCTCAACCTCACAGCAACCCTGCTTCAGCCTTTTGAGCCGGGGGTGTAGCAAGCATCCGGCACCGCACTGGCTCTGTGTACTTCCTAATCGCCAAAAGTTAGATGGCATCTCTAGTGAGCAGCTGCACGTTTTGTCTTTTAAGTTCATTCTCTTTCCATTATTATGCTGTCATTTAATAGATATTCAAGAAAACATGAAATCTATATTCAATCGTTATGCTGGTATAAATCTTATTAATTAATTGGTGTTCTGTTTCCTTTTAAAGCCTTAGTCTATTTTTCTGCCTTCTTTCTACCTCTCCTCTCATATTCCATAGAAAATATCCAACTACTATTACATATAAAAGTTACAGTGATGTTCTGGTTTTCTTATGATGGATATATTTTAATTTTTTAACATTAAAAGTTGTCAATTTTAGATATATATCAAGAAAAGATATTTGTGAAAAAAAAAGATATTTGTGGCACCAAAAAGCTCTCTCTGTTCAGAGAGCACAGTTCCCAGACCTACAACTCTCTGTAAGACATTACCAGTTAGATGGGCAAGGGGGAGTTTCAACAAGCCCAGTACTTTCCTCCAGCACATGGTTGGGAAGGCATGTGAAGTTTGTGATTAAACTTTATTGTGTTGATGGAAGCTTCTCCACCCATAATAAGCACTGACTAAGCACATAGTAGAAACTATTGGAAAAGGCACAATGTCAATATGCAAGAGAGAACATTGCAAATAAACACAGTGGAGAGGCCCACTTGCTCATAGATGAATGAAACAAGTCCCTGAAATCTTTTCTAAAGTTTCTAAAAAATATGAATAAAATGTGGGAACAGGAGTGGTCTTTCGCTGTTCCTCATTTTTTTTTATTTTCTATATTTTTTTATTTACATTCCAGATGATTTCCCCTTTCCCGTTTCCTCCCTCCCCGAAAGTCCCATAAGCCCCCTTCCCTCCCTCTGTACCACACTCAACCCCCTCTCGCTTCTCTGTCCTCGTATTCCCCTACATCCAGTCTTTCCAGGACCAGGGGTCTCTCCTTCCATCTTCTTGGAAATCTATTGATATGAGAGTGTGTCTAGGGTATTCCGAGATTCTGGGTTAATATCCCCTTATCAGTGACTGCATACCATGTGTGCTCTTTTATGAGTGGGTTACCTCACTAAGGATGATATTTTCAAGTTCTGACCATTTGCCTAGGAATTTCATGAATTCATTGTTTTTAACTGCAGAGTAGTATTCCATTGTGTAAATATACCACATCTTCTGAATCCATCCCTCTGTTGAGGGATATCTGGGTTCTTTCCAGCTTCTGGCTACTATAAATGAGGCTGCTTTGAACAAAGTGGAGAATGTGTCCTTATTGCATGCAGGGGAAGCCTCTGGATATATGCCCAGGAGTGGTATAGCAGGATCCTCCGGAAGTGTCATGCCCAGTTTTCTGAGGAACCGCCAGACTGCTTTCCAGAGTGGTTGTACCAGCTTGCAATCCCACCAGCAGTGGAGGAGTGTTCCTCTTTCTCCACATCCTCGCAAACAACTGCTGTCTCCTGTGTTTTTGAATTTAGCCATTCTGACAGGTGTGAGATGGAATCTCAGGGTTGTTTTGATTTGCATTTCCCTAATGACTAAGAATGATGAACATTTCTTTAGGTGCTTCTCAGCCATTAGATATTCTTCAGGTGAGAACTCTTTGTTTAGCTCTGTACCCCATTTTTTAATAGGGTTACTTGCCTCTCTGGAGTTTAACTTCTTGAGTTCTTTGTATATATTGGATATTAGCCCTCTGTCGGATGTAGGGTTGGTAAAGATCTTTTCCCAGTTTCTTGGCTGCCACTTTGTCCATTTGACAGTGTCCTTTGCCTTACAGAAACTTTGTAATTTTATGAGGTCGCATTTGTCAATTCTTAATCTTAGAGCATAAGCTATTGGTGTTTGTTCAGGAAATTTTCCCCTGTGCCCATATGTTCAAGGTCCTTCCCTAATTTCCTTTCTGTTAGTTTCAGTGTGTCTGGTTTTATGTGGAGGTCCTTGATCCACTTGGAATTGAGCTTAGTGCAAGGAGATAAGAATGGATCAATTTGCATTCTTCTGCATGTTGACCTCCAGTTGAACCAGCACCATTTGTTGAAAAGGCTATCTTTTTTCCACTGGATGGTTTTAGCTCCTTTGTCAAAGATCAAGTGACCATAGGCGTGTGGATTCATTTGTGGGTCTTCAATTCTGTTCCATTGATCTACATGCCTGTCACTGTACCAATACCATGCAGTTTTTAACACTATTGCTCTGTAGTACAGCTTGAGGTCCGGGATACTGATTCCCCCAGAGGTTCTTTTACTCTTGAGAATAGTTTTAGCTATTCTGGGTTTTCTGTTATTCCAGATGAATTTTTGAATTGCTCTTTCTAACTCTATGAAGAATTGAGTTGGGATTTTGATGGGGATTGCATTGAATCTGTATATAGCTTTTGGCAAGATGCTCATTTTTACTATATTAATTCTGCCAATCCATGAGCATGGAAGATTTTTCCATCTTCTGAGGTCTTCTCCAATTTCTTTCTTCAGAGACTTGAAGTTCTTGTCATACAGATCTTTCACTTGTTTGGTTAGAGTCACACCAAGATACTTTATATGGTTTGGGGCTATCATGAAGGGTATCATTTCTCTTACTTCTTTCTCAGCCTGCTTATCCTTTGAGTATAGGAAGGCTACTGACTTGCTTGAGTTGATTTTATATCCGGCCACTTTGCTGAAGTTGCTTATCACCTGTAGGAGTTCTCTGGTGGAGTTCTTTGGATCGCTTAAGTATACTATCATATCATCTGCAAATAGTGATAGTTTGACTTCTTCCTTTCCAATTTCTATCCCTTTGACCTCCTTTTGTTTTCTAATTGCTCTAGCTAGAACTTCAAGTACTATATTGAAAACATATGGAGAGAGAGGGCAGCCTTGTCTAGTCCCTGATTTTAGTGGGATTGCTTCAAGTTTCTCTCCATTTAGTTTGATGTTGGCTACTGGTTTGCTGTAAATTGCTTTTACTATGTTTATATATGGGCCTCGAATTCCTGATCTTTCCAAGACCTTTAGCATGAAAGGATGCTGAATTTTGTCAAATGCTTTCTCAGCATCTAATGAAATGACCATGTGGTTTTTTTCTTTGAGATTGTTTATGTAGTGGATTACATTGATGGACTTCCTTATATTGAACCATCCCTGCATCCCTGGGATGAAGCCTACTTGATCATGGTAAATGATCGTTTTGAAGTGTTCTTTGATTCGGTTGGCAAGAATTTTATTGAGTATTTTTGCATAGATATTCATAAGAGAGATTGGCCTGAGATTTTCTTTCTTTGTCAGATCTTTGTGTGATTTTGGTATTAGCATAATTGTGGTTTCATAGAACGAGTTGGGTATTGTTCCTTCTGTTTCTATTTTGTGGAATAGTTTGAAGAGTATTGGTGTTAGGTCTTCTTTGAAGGTCTGATAGAATTCTGCACTAAAACCATCTGGACCTGTTCTTTTTATGGTTGGAAGACTTCCAATGATCACTTCTATTCCTTAAGGGGTTATAGGACAGTTTAGATGGTCTATTTGATCCTGATTTAATTTTGGTATTTGGTATCTGTCTAGGAAATTATCCATTTCCTCCAGATTTTCTAGTTGTGTTGAATACAGGCTTTTGTAGTAGGATCTGATGATTTTTTGAATTTCCTCAGTTTCTGTTGGTATCTCTCCCTTTTCATTTCTGATTTTGTTAATTTGGATACTGTCTCTGTGCCCTCTGGCTACTCTGCTCTAAGGGCTTATCTATCTTGTTCATTTTCTCAAAGAACCAACTCCTAGTTTTGTTGATTCTTTGTATGGTTTTATTTGTTTCTACTTGATTGATTTCAGCCCTGAGTTTGATGATTTCCTGCCTTCTACTCCTCTTGGGTGTATTTGCTTCTTTTTGTTCTATGGCTTTCAGGTGTGCTATTAAGCTGCTAGTGTATGCTCTCTCCTGTTTCTTTTTGGAGGCACTCAGGGCTATGAATTTTCCTCTTAGCACCACTTTCATTGTGTCCCATAAATTAGGGTATGTTGTGCCTTCATTTTCATTAAATTTTAAAAAGTCCTTGATTTCTTTCTTTATTTCCTCCTTGACCAAGTTATCATTGAGTAGAGCATTGTTCAGCTTCCATGTGTATGTGTGCTTTCAGTAGTTTTTGTTGTTATTGAAGACCACCCTTATTCCATAGTGATCTGATAGGAGGCATGGGATTAGTTCGATCTTCTTATATGTGTTGAGTTCTGTTTTGTGACCAATTATATAGTCGATTTTGGAGAAAGTACTGAGAAGAAGGTATATTCTTTTGCTTTAGAATGAAATGTTCTCTATATATATCTGTTAGTTCCATTTGGTCCAAGGCTTCAATTAGTTTCATGTGTCCCTGTTTAGTTTCTGCTTTCCTGAACGATCCATTTCAGAGAGTGGGGTGTTGAAATCACCCACTATTATTGTGTGAGGTGCGATGTGTGCTTTGAGCTTTAGTAGAGTTTCTTTTTCGAATGAGGGTGTCCTTGCATTTGGAGCACAGATGTTCAGAACTGAGAGTTCTTCTTGGTGGATTTTTCCTTTGACCAGTATGTAGTGTCCTCCATGTCTTTTTTGATGACTTTAGGTTGAAAGTCGATTTTATCTGATATTAGGATGGCTACTCCGGCTTGTTTCCTGGGACCATTTCCTTATAAGATTGTTTTCCAGCCTTTTACTTTGAGGTAGTATTTGTTTTTGACACTGAGGTGCGTTTCCTGCATGCAGCAAAATGCTGGGTCCTGTTTACGTATCCAGTCTGTTAGTCTATGTCTTTTATTGGGGAATTGAGACCATTGATATTAAGAGAGATTAAGGAATAGTCATTATTGCTACCTGCTATTCTTGACGCTACCTTTATGTTTGACTGGTTATCTACTTTTGGGTTTGATGCAAGAAGGTTACTATCTTGTTTTTTCCAGGGTGTAGTTTCTCTCCTTGTATTGTCGATTTCCACCTATTATCCTTTGCCGGGCTGGGTTTGTAGAAAGATTTTGTGTAAATTTGGTTTAATCATGGAATGTCTCGGTCTCTCCATCTATGGTGATTGAGAGTTTGCTGGGTATAGTAGTCTAGACTGGCATTTGTGCTGTCTTAGTGTCTGCATGAGATCTGCCCAGGATCTTCTGGCTTTCATAGTCTCTGGTGAGAAGTCTGATGTGATTCAGATAGGTCTTCCTTTATATGTTACTTGGCCTTTTTCTCTTACTGCTTTTAATATTCTTTCTTTGTTTAGTACATTTGGTGTTTTGATTATTATGTCACGGGAGGTATTTCTGTTCTGGTCCAGTCTGTTTGGAGTTCTGTAGGCTTCTTGAATGTTCATGGACATCTCTCTCTTTAGGTTAGGGAAGTTTTCCTCCATAATTTTGTTGAAAATATTTATTGGCCCTTTAAATTGCAAATCTTCACTCTCATCTATACCTATAATCCTTAGGTTTGGTCTTCTCATTGTGTTCTGGATTTCCTGGATGTTTTGGATTACACGTTTTTTGCATTTTGCATTTTCTTTGACTGTTGATTTGATGCTTTCTATGGTATCTTCAGCACCTGAGATTCTTTCTTCCATCTCTTGTATTCTACTGTTGATATTTGCATCTATATCTCCTGATTTCTTCCCAAGGTTTTCTATCTCCAAAGTTGTCTCCCTTTGTGATTTCTTAGTTGTTTCTACTTCCTTTTTTAGATCCTGGATGGATTTGCTCAGATCCTTCACTTGTTTGTTTGTATTTTCCTGTATTTCTTTAAGATATTTTTGCATTTCCTCTTTCAGGATTTCTGCCTGTTGACCCAATTCCTCCTGTATTTCTCTAAGCAATTTTTGTGTTTCCTCCTCAGGGGCTTCCATCTGTTGATCCATATTCTCCTGCATTTCTTTAAGCGATTTTTGTGATTCCTTTGTAAGGACATCTACCCGTTGATTCATTTCTTTAAGCGATTTTTGTGTTGCCTCCTTATGGGCCTCCATCAGTTGACCCATATTCTCCTGCATTTCTTTTTTTGTTTGTTTGTTTGTTTTTCGAGACAGGGTTTCTCTGTGTAGCCCTGGCTGTCCTGGAACTCACTTTGTAGACCAGGCTGGCCTCGAACTCAGAAATCCTCCTGCCTCTGCCTCCAAAGTGCTGGGATTAAAGGCGTGCGCCACCACCGCCCGTTCTCCTGCATTTCTTTAATCGATTTTTGTGTTTCCTTTGTAAGGGCTTCTACCCGTTGATTCATGTTCTCCTGTATTTCTTTATGAGATTTATTTGCGTCCTTCTTGAAATCCTCTAATAGCATCATGAGAAGTGATTTTAAATCCAGATCTTGCCTTTCTGGTGTAATGGGGTATCCAGGACTTGCTGCTGTTGTATAGTTGGGTTCAGATGGTGCCATAGTGCCTTGTAACGTTCCTATGTTTGCCTTTTGCCACCTGGTTACCTCTGGTGTTAGTTGGTCCTGCTGTCACTGGTGTTGGTTGGACCTCCTGTGAACCTGCAAGGATATTTCTGCCCCAACCCCTGTATTACTGGGATTCCCCTGGCACCGATTGCTGAGGGGCTGCCCTTCTTCTGAGTGACTTTGGAGCCCTGATGTTCCTTGCCCCAGGTGATGTTATATTGGGGAATCCCTGCACAACTGAAGGCTCAGTGTAGTCAATCCCCGGAGCCTAGGTCACCAAGCGGAGGCTGGTGCGCTCCACCCTGTGTGGGTGTGCTCTTTCCCCGTGCGGGTCCCTCTGCAGTGCAGATATCCCACAGCAGAACTGGCGTGTAGGTGGCCACAGAACTGCCCAGTTCTTGGGAGCATGGAGCACACAAGCTGGCTGAGTCCCAAGTGATATTATGCTTGATTATCCCTGTGCCTGGTGGTCCCAATTGCTCTGTTGCCAGAGCAAAGTTGGTGGAGTGCACTGTGCACCCTCTCTGTGCAGATCACTCTGCAGGGCAGATGGCCCACCGCAGAGCTGGTGCCCAGACGACCCCAGAGCTGCCCTGCTCTTGGGCGCAGATGGAAGCCCATCAGGCTCTGTCCCAATCGATGTTATACTGGGGAGTCCCTGCGTACCTGGAGGCTCAGCGCAGTCAATCCCTGGTGCAGAGGTTGCCAAGGGGAGGCTGCTGTGCTGTTCCTCATTTTTAATGTTCTGCTTGGTCATGATCATTAAAGATGATCACTGGCAAGGAGCAAACTTCATGGAAATTCAAAATGCCCTAGAGTTACACATGTGCTGTGGAAATCTGATAAGAGTAAAACAAAGGGGAGATTGAAATAGTTTTCCAAGAAAACTGAAGAGCTTTGTTGAATCTGGAGAATTCCACCTACAGTAGAAAGAAGCAGTAAGAACACTGTCCCAGAGATGGGGAGCAGATCCCCATTCTAGGATCATGACTGTGAAAATTCCCAGTATACTCCCTGCACTGTGATCTAGCTACCAAGTCATGTCATTCTGAGTAGGAAAACCAAAGGGATTGACATGCAAATAAGCTCTCCAGGCAACCTACATGCCTTGAATTCTGCTCGCAGAGAAATATTTGGGGTGCTCATTTGCATTGCATTGGTTGGTTACCAAAGAGTACATTGGGTTCACAGCCACTTTAAAACACTCCTTGTCAGATCCTGAGAACAAGTGGAAATGTCTGAACAAAGGTGACTGAGCATTGAACTCTCCACCATAAGTCAGAGACAGACAACACTCCTGCTGGGACGATAAATATTCTCTTTACATGTGCATCACACACACTGAGGCCATAGACTACTGTGACCACCTCTTGTTAAAACAAAGCTCTTGGACCCATGAGCTTCTTTTCAGGTTTAATCTCTGGTTCCCCACTCCATGGTGCTTCCAAATGAGTTCCTCTTGGAGTCATAGCGCATACTAATGTTACTGCATCTGCTTCCAATTTATAAAAGTGCACTTTAGGAAATGCTTTTTCTTTAATCCATAACAGTATTTATTGCTGCAGTGGAATCCTAGCCCTGCCATTTGGCAAGCTCTCAACTCTTAATTTAAATAGGCAAAGCAGTGCATTTCTTCCCTTCCTTTAACGGGGACTTTATCTCTGCAGAGTTTGGCTACTTGATTGTTATTAAAATAAAAAAAAGGAAGAAGAAGAAGAAGGAGGAGGAGGAGGACATTAAAAGATCATCTTAAAGTCAGGACATTTCTAGAATGCTCTTTTCCTAGCATCTTTGTATACAGCATCTGGTTAGGTTTCATTTTTAAAAAAGGGTTTCACAATATAGTTCAAGTTTGTCTTAGACTCACAATCTCCTGCCTCGGTCTCCCAAGTGTTAGAGTCACAGGTGTGAAGAACAGTACACAGCTCCTATTGTCCTTTCAGTAGCGATGGTGCCTGAACTGTTCCGGCTGCTGTTCAGATCACCCACCTTTCTGCTTTCCAGCTTCTAACACTTTCTGGAAAAATAAAATAAAGAAGGTCCATTCAGTAATATACATTAAACACTTTCTCAATACCATAAGTGGACACAGTCTTCTCTATAAGATTGTCAGAAAGGTGTATGTAGAGGAATATAATTATTTCAAACATGTTGTGTAATAGACTATGTCAATTCCATTAGCGAAACCCATGTCCCTGTGGCTCTATTACTGACTATACTTTAAGAATCTCCTGGAGTTAAGTCCTACCTGTTTTAACTAGCAACACTCAAGAGGTGATAATGATCTAGTTCCCCAACATTGCAAGGTCAAGGGAGATAAAACACACAAGAGTAGCCCAATAGATCACATGGTCATTCATGCACAGTAACTGCAAACAGACACTTTTTAAAGGATGCGTACCCATGTTCCTGCTTCCTTTTTATAATCTCATCCTTTTGGTCTAAGTGCCACTCCGTGTGACACAGTGCAAACATTTTTTATAACAAGCAAACAACAATATATCTAACTTTATAGCCCCCATGCAAATATTTAACTTTTATCCCTGTTTCTTATTTTCAAAGGACCTTTATATTAGAGAAGTAGTGTTTAGTTTTATTCAGTACACTAAAGAATAGATGAAAGATTCAAAAATAAAAATAGCATTAAATAAAAATAAGACCTATGGCATAGCTGAAATCTGAATTGGAAATGAATAACGCAAGAACAGTGATATAGTTCCTAACCAGCAAAAGCCACAGAAGGCACGCTGCTCAGTGGAAAATGTGTATTCTACAATGTTTTATTAGTTAGAAATTGAAAACGTTTTTCCCCTAAAATTAGTTGTTCCTATATCCTCACCAAAAGATATGGAACAAAATCCGATTAATGTCAAAATTATCTTCAGTTTTTTTACATTTTTTGAAGAAAACCTGGTGACTGGATTTAAAATTCTGTCCTATTTATGAGTGATACTGAATGTTTGTGGAGTCTTAGTCTGTTGTGTCCTCTTTGACAGAATTTTTATAAGTGAGTTATTTAGAAAAACTAGAATTGTGTTTCGTACCATCTGGAGGTTGGGAAACTCAAAACAGAGTGTCATTATGTATCTGGTGACAGTCTTCTTGGTAAGATGTCACATGGCATGACAGAAGAGCAATGGAGAACCACTCCAACAAACCCACATCCATTCCTGCAGGCACAAACTAACTAGCACACAACATTGATAAACTCACAGGGAGATGCATCCAGTGCCTGAGTTTCAGGTTCTGACTATGTGGACTTTACAGGACATACTTAGACCACAACAGCATCTAAGCATCATTATCTTAAATACTAAAGCAAAAGATCCAGACTTCTAAGCTCTCCCTGATTGTTGACCAGACCAACAAAACTACTGAAATATTTAAATGCTTTTTGACATTGATAGTACTTAGCAAGAGTAAAAATTTGATCAAAAGAGAAAAACTTTTCACAAAGCTAATATTTATACTAACATTAGTAATCATCAACATACCAGGTTATTTGAAATCATACGTCTTAGGCACTAAGTATTTTCTCAGCAGAAAGTCCTATTCTACTGACCATTTAATCTGGATATGAATTTAATTCCTTTCCTAAAAGCAAATTTTATTCACAAGGATCATAGTTTTATAATCCAGAGAAAGATTAGTTTCTATAGAAAGCTGAACTGCTTGACACAATCATATTTTTCAGGGAAATCTTTAGCTTTATCTATTGTCTAGAAAATAATGAATTTCTAAAAGTTCTGACATGGTTAACTAGAAGCAAAAAGAGACAAAAAGATGTACTTGACTGTAATATATACATAATGCCTTTCATTTTCCCTGACACAAATCTATAAACACATTTAAGTTCAGCTTTGATTAAAATAAATTCATTTCCTCTGTTTTCATCTTGGTTTCCCATCATGGCTGCTATTTCCAGATATAGTATGAAGCAGAATTTTAAGGGTGAATTATGGAAAAAAGAAGACAAATAAAACATCTATACATCCCAGAGAAATGAATCAAGGCTTGAATGCCATGAAGAGATCAGTTTTGGTTGAAAGAAATAAATAATCTCTGACCAGGCACATTTACAGAATCTAAGCAATGTGGCTACTCATAACAGCTCTCACGGGCTCCAAAGAGTGAGAGCCGAAGAAGAGTTCCACGGAGCTCCATCTAGAAAGGAAGGTGCTTTCATGCCACCTGTGAAAGCATGTAGCCTCACTCTTTCAACTTCTCTGCTATGGCTCTAGATTATCAATTTTCTATTCAAAACTGAGTTTTAGAGTCTTGTGGTGGGGCTCTGAAGTAGGATAATCAAGAGTTTGAGGTCATCTGGGCTGCATAGCAAACCTTGTCTCAAAAAAAACAAGACAAAACAACAAGAAAAGAATTCTTTATTTCTTCCCTGAATCCTTAACAAGTAGCTTCTCACTCCAGATCTGCATGAGGAAGATTTTTCACTGTCCAGTTCATGCTGACTGGCCCAGCGTGGGCTATGCATCCAGCTTATTAGGGTTTGGAAACAACTCTACCAAAGACCCTGGGCTAAAGGATTAATCCCCATGTGACGGTATGGGAAGGTGCTGAGATCCTTGAGGAGGACCTGTAGACTCTACTGGAAAGTTTTCAAGTCATCCAGATGTGACTTCAAAGGGGGCTATGGACCATGCCTTATTCCCTTTTCTCTTGGTTTGCTCCTCTGACACAAGGTGACAAGTTTTCCTTTACCCCACACTCCCACCATCGTGTACTGCTTCACGAAGCCCAGAGCAAGTGGAACTAACCAATCATACTCCAAAGTTATGAACTGCAACAATCCTCTCTCTCAGTATAAGATGATTATCTCAGGCATCTTGTTACAGTGATTGAAAGCTAGTTAACCCACCCCTTGCTGGCTAATACACAGATCTTTAAAATTGACTCCACTAAAATTACAAATTATACATTAATGATGTAATTGCCTTTGAACCACTTGTCAGCCAGGATGTATGTGACAGTACCAAAAAGCCAGCTTCTACTTGCTTCATGGTGGAATAACGCCCCCTCCCCGGGGAATTATATAGATATCCCCACTTGTTTATCAAATTTAATAATTATATCGAAAGTCTAAATTTAAGACTGACAATGAAGAATGAAAAGGATGAGGCCAGTGCTAAAACATCACAATTTAAATGAATTTGGATAAATACAAAATAGAAGCTCTTAGAGCACAGGCTCAGTGGCACACACACCAAAGCTTGAGTGAGAAGAGAATGTTAGCTATTACCATTCCCTTATTAGAGAAGAATGCAAAGTTCTGATTAAAAATATAATCTCAGTGTATGTTGTGGATTGCTGTCTGTTTTCTCTGCCCCCTCAAAAGGGAAGCCTGTATGCAGGTGAGGTCAGATGAAATCTTATTAGTCAGTGGAAAAGGAAGGCGGAGATGAAAGTTTTAGAGAGGAGACAGACAGAGAGACAGAGACAGAGGGGGAGAGAGAGAGAGAGAGAGAGAGAGAGAGAGAGAGAGAGAGAGAGAGAGAGAGAGACAGACACAGAGACAGACAGAGACAGACACAGAGACACAGACACAGAGACACAGAGACAGACAGAGACAGAGACACACAGAGAGATGGAGATGGGAGAGATGGTACCTGAAGGAGAAGATGATGAGCCAGAACCACTTGGTCCTAGGAGCCATAAGTAACTGGGGATTTCACAGATAGACAGCTGAGTAATGTAGGGCACATTTGTCCAATGTAGGTGTGCAGCTTGTATCAAGATCAATTGAGTGTTGAGTTCTTTGTGTGGGCAGTTTAGGGATTGAGGATTTACTGTTATAAATTGGTAAATCACAAGTCTCCAGAGTTTTCATTTTACAGGTCTAGGGGATTAGGGCCAGTGGCAGCCAGTTTCAGCAGGCTAGCTGCAGAGGGGCAGTTGTCTTGGAAAGTGTGAGCAATTCTGAAGCAGCTAATCCAGGGAACCTGGGTAGACCTCTACTTGGAGCTCCCCATGGGTATGGGGAGACTGCCATTGCCCGTGCCTAGCTGGTCATAGAGTGGATTGTTTTTTATGAATACACGTGTATTGTATTAAGTGTATTTACTACAAACGTGTTGCATTAAAGAGATTAACATTTATAAAATACTTTAAATAAAAGAATAATACCATTTATAGCATTAACAATTGAGACAAAGGGTAGACTATTATGGCAAACATTCAAGGATCACAAGGCAAAGTGGTCAGGTACAAAACCAGAACCACACAGCAAATCTGCCGTCTCCTCTGCGTTACTGTGTTTAGTGAGTTTATGAAAATTAATCAACCTTTGATAAGTGTTTCATGCAGGATTCCTTAAACATCAAAAGAAATAAGCTTTCTCTAAATAGTAAAGTTGGAAAGCATTAATGGTTTAAGATACCTTTAATGTATCAACTACAGATTTATCCAAATAAAGGTAACTTTACTCTCTTGTTTTTCGTAGAACTCATTTGTAGGTAAAATGTGCTTACTGATTATGTGTCCAAATAGTTTTAATAGTTTTTAATGTGTTAAGCAATAATAAGGAATTAAGTTGAGGTTGGCATATTAATGGAAGATATTACTTAAAGGGGTTTTTGTTAGAACTTTTCCCAATTCTATGCCTTTAAGACTTCTTTAACCTTTGACATTTGACCTTTGGTCAAAAGATGTTCCATGCAGTAATATAGTTGTCCCTTAGGGATCACATGTGAGCCACGATGACTAAAACAGGCTCATGAGAACCATAGGTAAGAGTAAGTCTGTGTATAAACCTCTGTGATGCATACTCCACTTATACAATATACATAACATTGCATGCTTCTATATATGTATATAATATATACACATTAATACAGTAGCAAGTTTACAAAAAGCTATTCTCTAATATCCTCAGATGTTTTAACTTTTTTCCTATTCTTTTAAAAAACATTCATCACAACAATGTGTAAATTGATTCCACAGCCACTAATGAGTTGCAATCTATAGTTTGAGAAGCACTGCTCCAGACCAATTAAATGTCGTACTTTGCTCTGAGAGCCTTCGATTAATTGGGCGGCACACCTGGAGGCAGATGCTGCCATTTGGAAATGATTGCCGAGGCCAAATTATGGCCATAAATGTTCTTCCTAGCAACCCATGAAGCCTTTCTCTGCAAATTAGTACAGCTGGTGTCACTGTAAATCTTGAAAGCATTTCCTTTATCCGAAGAAAGTATCTGCTTTCAAATGGTGAAGAGAATCCCCACTGAAAAACAAGCCTGACTACACAGTAAATCCAACAAAAAGTGATTAATGGGATCAGTTGTCAGAAGAGCCCAGCTTTCTTCCCTTAAGAAGTGTAAATAGGCCCTCGAATTCATCTTCCTTACTATGTTTCCACTTAGGGTGATGGTTCAGAGTAGCATTTACTAGTTAATAATTAATTAGAAGGGTCAGCACCAGTGGCCTAGAAGAGAGAATGAAGGGTAGGATTTTTCCTGCATAGAGACAGCTTTCCAGCTCCATAGCATCATGTCTAGAAACAATAGAACTTATGAAATTTGCGTGATGCGGCAGATTTTAAAAATATAAACAAGTGTTCTCACTACCCCACCAAGGCTCATTAATACACAGCACCAGCCCTCCTGACCACATACTTGCTAAACCTTTTTTATCATACAGAACTCAGATAGAACTTGTCCATCAGAGTGCTCCAACACTGCAGTGAATTATTCTTTCATGGCTTCTTCAGGGTCTTCTATTCAGCTTAAGGAAGGTTATCTAATCCCCTCTAGAGTGGACCCTGTCCAGTGCCCAGAACAAAAGTGATACAAATATGTATTTGTTAGTCTGGAGAGATGGTCATAGATAAAAAGCACTTTATATGCCTCACCAGCAAACTTTAATTCCCAGATCCCATGGTAAGACAGAAACAACTCCCTAACGTTGTTGGGGGAAGAGGGCTGGAAACTGCAGTTGCAAGCAATGGCGCCTTTCTAGAGGACCTATGTTCAATTCCTAACCCCCACATGGTAGCTCGCAACTCTCTCCCCTTTTCTGTCCTCTTCAGGCACCAGGTATGAACAAGGTACATGGACATACATGCAGACAAAATACCCATACACATAGAATAAAATAATATATTTTAAAGTTATTATCTAACTTCTAACACACACTGTGGCACACACGTATACACATACACAGATACCCCAATAATAAATAATGCTTTAAATATTAAAATTGAATATTTGTTGAATGAATGAGTAAGATGGTGGGTGAAAATGAATGAATGTACTGACAACTAGATTACCAAATGTTTCGTGTTCACAAATAGAAGAGAAAACAAGCACCTTGGCACATGGTCCATCTACTGACTTTCCTTTTATTCAGCGAACCAAGAACACTCTGGTGAACGTCAATCCCTCCATCACACACACACACACACACACACACACACACACACACACACACACACCATACACACATGTTTCTCTCTGCATCCCATTCAACTAGTCTTTATTGGGTTCCCACTACTGGCCAGCAGCCAAAGCCCTGATTCATCGTTTCCTCTTGATCTCTTATTCCACATCCTCATCACTTCTCTTAGGTAATTTCAGTAGCCTTTGAAATCTTCCCTGTATTCTGCTTTCAGTGGTACCCAAGCCCCAGTCTTCTTGGCTGCCCAAGTAATCTTTCAGAAATAATATATATTTCTTCTGCTAAAAAAAAAAATCTCAAATCTAAACACTCAGTTATAGAGTACATACAGTACAAGGCTCCCCTGTTTCCTTGGTTCCTCCCCCTTATATCAATTCTACACCTCACTTACATAGCAAAATATTTGCAGTTTGCTGACGAATCAATGCTACTATATCACACTATAATCTGAGCACTTTCCACCTTCTAATTTGATATTCCTCCCACTTTCTGCACATGAGATATTTCTATTCTGTTTTAACAATCCAGGGTTGGGTATGGTGGCACGTGCCTTTAATCCTAGGATTTAGGAGGCAGAGACAGGTGGATCTGTGTGAGTTTGAGACAAGCCAGGGCAACACGGCGAGACCTTGTCTCTAACAAACAAAAAAGATCCAAAAGAATTCGGTTATTCTTACTGGGGTTCAGTTTCATGAAGCCTTATCGAGCATTTGACTGTTAAAATGCACTGCTGCTAATTTGCATGGCTATTATTGCCTGGCTCTATATGGCTGCACTCATTCGGGATTAAATCATAGCCAGCAAGAATTGAGCATGAATCCAGTTTTGTGTCCAGAGTACTTACTGCAGTTATTGGCTGCAATAATTATGTGACTCAGTATCCACCATTTCTAGAAATTCCCAATGCAGCTATTTAAGAAGGGAATTATTTAAAGGTTCTGTTGGCTCCAAAATTCAGGAGGAGCCATGTTGTGTACGTTGGATGTTCCTCAACTAACCAGTGGGTGAAGTGAACAGAACATTCAGTTACTGTTGATGGACAGTTGTAGTTGAAATCGCAATTCCATTGCCTCAGATTGTTGAAGTTATCATCTGCAGTTCCTTCATAAGTTATCCATGAAGAGTCAAATATTTTGTCATCAAATTGGCCAAAAGATTCTGTACCATTCATATTTCTTCCTTCCAAGTGTTACCCACCGAAAGATTCTCATGCTGATATGCACAAATCCCCCAAAAGTCAGTCCATGATAATGAACCCATAAGGATGTGTTATATTCTCCCATGTAGATTCCTCATTACATTGTATTCTGGGAAATTTATTTTGTATAGCTCCCCTATGGGAGCTATCCTAGAAGCAAACTAAACTGGATGAATTAGAAAGACACCTCAAAATTCCTCTCGTATAAATGTTTATTAAATGGTGAGCTAGAAAGATAAACAAGGGGATGGAGAGGTGACTCATCAATTTACAGTACTGGCTACTCTTGCAGAAGACACAGGCTTGGTTCCCAGCACCCACACAGTGACTCTCCTGTACTTCCAGTTCCAGGGAATCTGATGCTTCTTCTTGCCTCTGTAGGCATTCATGGTACACATACATAGATGTGCGTGAACACTCATTCACATTAAATATAATTCTAAACAATAGATGAACTATAGAGGTCATAGTTACCATTTTAACTATGTCGTGTTGTTTAAAATAATTTTAATAAGTAATTTGAATTTAACCTTAAATTAAAAAGATAGGCCATTTCCTTTTCAAAGCATTGCTTGGCAATATATCAAAACAATTCTTTTCCCCTGGCCTTTAATGTATCAGCTGCTTCTAATATCTTCTAATTCTCTTCTTATGTGTTTCTTCTATTTCAGCTTACTAGTTAAAACATACTGTATTATTTATTTGTATAAAGACATGAACCCTTCAATTATAACACATATTGATTCTGATAATAAAAGACAGCTTCAAATATAAGGTCATAGCAATTATTTCTGTGAGAACAGATAAAATAACATTTTATATTTCTCCCTTTGCACTTGGGACCTATGCATATATTAATAACAATTTGCCTATTTTAGACATAACAAGTATAGTATTAATCTATTTTAGATTTAGGAAGTTATAGAACTCTTTAAAAAAAATCCCAAAAAGCCCAAATAAATTTCTTTTAACTCATATTTTCATAATTTCATTTTTCCCATGGCTTAAGCCCCCAATTCACAACTTACTTTACAGTTACAACACATGTCAATTTAAAGACCCAGATCAAGTTTCCAAAGATAGGACCATGCACAGTACTAGGATTCAATTCCAATGAAGACACTGTGCTAGTCACATCGTGTTGATGATGCCACTGTTTGCTGCTGGCTGGACCAATAGCAGGCCCCTTTGATGTACAGCCACAGTGGTCTCTGCATGCTTGGGCCACTGAGCACAGTAGAGTGGACCCTAGCAAACAGATTTCCTGAGAACCTTTACAAGCACGGCTCTGTGGGCACTCACTTCTCAAGGGACTCTCTCAGATGAACTTATTATTTCATAACCTGGGACTAAGATGGGTAATCTCCACTCAGTTTTGAGATATCCTGTTGTTATTACAAGGCTTTTTTAATAGCACTGATCTCTTCAGAAACCATGACTTTTTTGGCTCCAACCCTATATTGGCTATTTTGGGCCAAACCACAAGATTTTCAGATCTTCTCTGATTTTTAAGTCTCAAATATTTTCTTATTTAAATATTATATGTATGAATGCTTTGTCTATCTATGACGATGTACCTTGTACATGCCTTGTGCTGTGGAAGCTAGAAGAAGGAATCAGATCCTCTGGAAGCCGAATTGAAGATGGTTGTGAATCACCATGTCAGTGCTGGGAATTGAACCCACATCCTCTGGAAGAGCCATCCATGCTCATAACCACTGAGCCATTTCTCCAGCCTCTTGCCCCCTATTCTAATGCGAAGTAAGCTGAAAACAACCAGCAAAGTCCCTGCCACAGTCTGAATTCTGTTCTGCCTTGAAATTTTCTGCACACAGCTAATTAGTTCTTCATCTTCAAACTCAGACTCTCTCAAAGACTTGGGTCAGGAAGTTCTTTGCTGGAATGTTACACTATGACCTGTCCTGTTCCAGAGTGTTTCTACCTGAGATCCTCTGAGTCTTTCTGTTTGTGTCTATATTGATATTCTAGCCCGCTGCACTCCCAAAAGACACACTAGTAAGCTATGTTCACAGCATCCTGTGGCTCCTCTACTAAACACAGTCTTTCAAAAAAGACTAAAGTCTAAAGTCTTTCAAATCCTACTAGAAGCCAAAGGCTTAAGAACAACATGATTAGGTTTAATCCCAGAAACAACCCACTTCCCTGAGGTCAATACTCTGTGGTCACTGTAACAAACATATCTGACACAAACAACTTAAGTAAGGAAGAATTTATTTGAATTCTGGAGGGTGTGGATAAAACCCTGAGTGAGTGAAGTCCTAAGAGAATGTGTGCTGTTCATACAGACATTGCCATTTCAAAGACCCCAGATTCTCAGACCCATGGAGAAATGGCAAAGTCTTTCCAACCTCACATAAGATTTATGGGGAATAAGAAGGGATTCTTCTATTCCATGTGTGGATTTTGATTGTGTATGCAGAAAATGTCTACCATTGCTTTCACCCCAAGATGTTTACACCATCAATCCTGTTCCCTCCAAGACCTGTCTCTTGTTCAGCAGTACTCTGGAGAGGGCCATGTGAAGGAGATCCTTGACAATTCATTCACTCATCAATGTTTTTATGGTAAAATACACACAATGTAAAATTTACCATTTTGACCATCTTTAAGTATTTAGATTTGTAATGTTAAATATATTTAAATCTGTCACAATCATCTATCTGCATGCCTTTTATCTTCCCACTAAATTCTGTGCCGACTAAATGCTAACTTCCAAGTCTACCATCTCAGAACCTGACAAATACCATCCACCTCTCTGTCTCTTTGAACTGGACTTCTCTGAGAGTCTTATACAATGTGATAATTTAATTGTTGTCCTTTTGTGTCTGATTTATTTCATGTAGGAAATGTTTTCAAATTTCATACATATTTTATAGTATATGACAGATATTTCTTTTTTAAGATTAAAAATAATCAAATTCTAACATGATTTTATCTATTGTTCATTCATTAGTAGATAATGCATTTTTACTACTTGGAATAAGGCTGTTATGCCTATGTATATGATGGAATCCCTGTTTCATTTTTTTGAGAACATACCCAGAAACCATTTCCTGGCATTATGCCATCACTTCATATATGGCAGATGATAGCCATGATGGTTCTGCCATGAAACCTATGTACTGTGGAGGAAAACAAAACAGATAAACAAGCAAACAAACAAAGCCATTTCATGGAGCTGTGTAAAGAAAATTAGCATAAGTGGAGTGAAGAGAAGAGAACAGAGAATGTAAGAAGGATGTGAGTACTCTGAATGGTAAGGCAAGCAGCAAAGATGGAAGATACCTTTGAGCTTTGCGCAAAGCCACCCAAATAAGAGCACCATATTTCAGTTTAGAGAGAGAGAGAGAGAGGTTAAATATATTTCCAAGGTCACAATAAATTCTACAGAACAGTTTAGAATCTTGTATCACTGTTATTTTGTAGATAGTCTTTGTTGAGCTGAAAGGTTGCACTCAGGTTCATGTTTATTGGATACAGTAATCTATACCCAACCTCTCAGACATCTAACTTCTTCCAGAATCATCACTATGAATGGTAAGAGGACTCTTTAAGCTCCAATTAACCAAACCTCTTTTATACCCAACTTTACTGCCAGCGTTTTTGCTTTCTTGTTTAAGGAGATTTTTCTACATATTCAAGATAAAATGGGATCTATTTTAAGAAGAAATGACCTACCTCACTATAGCCTAGCTTTAAGATAGAAAAGTTCTACTCTGATCAAAACAAGAATCTCATATGACCTGAGTACACAGTATCTGACAGAACATGCTCTGTCAAACAATAAGAACACGGTTGACTCTGACCTAAGACCATGTGCAGCTTAGATAATTATTGTTTTAAAACTAATGTCAATGAATAGCTGTCTACAAAGATACACTTCCACTGCTAAAGTCTTTTTGTTCAAATAGCACAAGCTCTGATTTTTTTTTTAATAAGAAGATGGCATTTTCCCACTAGGCTAGTGGACACATCCTTGCATGTAGAACTAAGAGTTTGACACCATTCATGTGTAAAAATCTATCAAAGGTTTTCAATGAAAGAATGTGTAAGTGGCAAGATCTGTCATGATCCAGCTTAAAATGCAAATTTATTGGTTGCATGAGCAAAAATAAGTGATGTCATAGAGTTTATATTGGGGGAAAGATAAGATTCTTTTCTGTTTTGTTAAATTCTCTTTTAATCTTTTACTATGTAAGTGGCTGTTGAAGTAAATAGTGAATCAATATTCTTAACCTTTAAAGTATTTATTAAAAAGTGACCAGTTTTCCTTAGTGTATTTACTCCATCAACAAACAGTAGCTTAACACCTACATGAAAATCACACTAGAAGCTATTAGCATTGTAATATAACAATGTGAAGTTAAGCATTTGCCTATGTACATTAGCAGATTGCTTTAGAATACATTTTAAAATACCATATGTGGAAAAATTTAACATGTTTCAGAAAATCATTAGCTTACTAAAGATCCCATAATTACAACCAGGGCAGCTCTTATATATATCATCTAGCATTGACCCCAAAAACAGAAATTCACAACTATCATCTTAATAAAATATTATAGAAAGGGAAAAAATGGACTCTGACTGCTTTGCATCTCAAAGAGTACTCCCCTGCCTCTCTTATAACTCCTCTGCCTTCTTTACAGTTAGTCAACAGTTAGCACGTTCTTACTGATTGCTAAACACTGTGTTTGACATGGAAGATACAAAGAAGAAGGATGATGCTCTGTGATATTTACAACCTGTTTGCAGAGATGGATTTTAAAAGAGCAAAAAGGCACAAATTTCTCAGAGACCCAGAGAGAAGGTGGAGATTATCCACGAAACCCATAATGGGAGCATCAAAACCTAGTGACCAGCATCATGTAAAAAGACGGATAAGCCGGGCAGTGATGGTGCACGCCTTTAATCCCAGCACTTGGGAGGCAGAGGCAGGCGGATTTCTGAGTTCAAGGCCAGCCTGGTCTACAAAATGAGTTCCAGGACAGCCAGGGCTACACAGAGAAACCCTGTCTCAAAAAAACCAAAAAAAAAAAAAGATGGATAAGAAAAATAGTTGGGGAAGACACATTCAACTCATCCCTCAAAAATTTCAAAGCCTCATCATGAGGAGGGGAAGAGTCGGACCTAGGGTTTGTATATACGTCTACTTACCTCCTGTGAAACCTACTGCTGGACACCACACACCTGCTGCTTCAGCTGCTTCATTCCTGGTCTTGATTCTCCAAATCTGCTGCTTGAGGAATTTGAAACAGGTGCAGGGCAGGAAGGCTGCAAGTTTGTGTTCTCACTATCCATATTTTCTTTGCTTGGCTTTAGCAGTGAATTCCAAATTTACTGAGAATGGAACAGTCTTCTCTTTTTATTAATTAATTAGTTCTTGTTTGTTTGCTTGCTTTTTTGTTTTGTTTGTTTGGTTTTTTTGGGGGGGGGATTTTCGAGACAGGGTTTCTCTGTGTAGCCCTGGCTGTCCTGGAACTCGCTCTGTAGACCAGGCTGGCCTCGAACTCAGAAATCCACCTGCCTCTGCCTACCAAGTGCTGGGATTAAAGGCGTGCGCCACCACCGCCCGATTAATTAATTACTTAATTAATTAATTTGTTTACATCCCAAACGATGCTTCCCTTCCCAGTTCCTCCCTCACCAAGCAGGCCTTCTGGGAGACAGGTAGAGTTGTGGGGTGGATGGGGTGAAGCTAGGAGTATCGGTATCAGGGCAGGGAGATGTGGGGTGTCTCACCTGTGTTTTGGATTTCTTGGAAGGCAGGTACAGCTTTGGTTTGTGGCACACATTGCACTCCTCTGTGGCTGCTGCTGGTGCAGGCTCAGACTGGAAGTGGGACAGTCTTACACAAAGCTGTTTATCCAGTTCCCTGATCCACTGCCAGGCTTCGGCCAAATTCTTGGATTCTCTCTAGCCTTCCAAACCATCTAAGGCAGTGGTTCTCAACCTTCCTAATTCTGCGACCCTTTAATGCATTTCTTCATATTGTGGTGAGCCCCAGCCATAAAATTATTTAGTTGCTACTTTATAAGTGCAATTTTGCCAATATAAATCTGATTTATGTATATATAATATGCAGGATATCTGATATGTGACCCCAATGATGTTGTAGTCCATAGGTTAAGAACCATTGATCTGAGTACTCCCTGTTCCTGATAGTGTATGCTGTGGGATAGATGCTAGATAAACTCAGTCAAGAGTCTTAAAAATTACCCTTAGACTTACTGCACACTCAAATTGAATCCACAGAAAACAAATACCATTTCATGGGGAAGCTAGTCCAATCATTGTATCACATTTATCATAATTCAGCAGATAACTGGACATTGACATTCATATAGGATCATGTACATCCCTTATGATGACAAAGTTGCAAACCAAACAAATCATTTGAGCTTCTTTAAGGAAAGGAAAAGACACATGCACATTGAAAAGAAATTGAATAGTTCTTAGAAATAAAAGAGAACCTAAAACAACTCCAAAGGCTTTGTTAATATGTTTGTTTGTTTTTTAAAAGCCTGATACAAAAGGTGTTTTAGGAGTGAGGGCAGAGGAAGAATGGGACAGTTGCTTTAAAAGGCCATTCATAGGATGGACCACTGTGAACACACTCTCCAGGTTCACACATCATTGCAAGCAAGAAGGGTGTCAGATGGATTCCCTGCTCATTAGTGAGAAGAGTGACTATGAAAAGCAGTCAGTGGAAGGGAGAATAGATCCACTGCTGCAAAATCGCAGTGGCCACAGTTACAACCAGTCTTGCTTCTGAGTCTCCTCCTAGTTCCAGTTCAGAAGTTTCCTTACCCTTCTGTGTATTTATCTAAATCATTGAGTTTGGTCATATCTTTAAAACAGGCCTGCCAGGGTTTCAAAGCCATCAAGGACTAAATACCAGGACCTTGACAGACTCTCCAATGAAAAATATGAAGTGCAAAACTTGGAAGAGAGACTATTTTAGGAAAAACTTTATGACTAGTTACACAAAATCACTTGATAAATATCCTTATTATGAATTTTTTCTGTTATTATTATCTAGAGCGAATCCATGAAGAAAAAGTTCATGCCAAGTAATCATACTAGTCTTCAAGAGTTGAGTCAGACTTTTCACTGATAATTTCTTTTCAAATCAAAGATTCTTTAAAACTATTTCCTGTTTGCCTTTTTAGGAGCTTTCTAAATAAATTGTCACTGGGGCATAATCTTTTCCACTGGATTCTCCCTATTAATCCCCATATACTTATATAGACATACCATGTGATATCTATTCATTTTCTTTCTTCCTACCTCCTGAGTCAATTTTGTGAATGGGTAGAGAATACTAGAATCTGCTTTTTATTTTAATAATCAGTAATTCCTGGATGTTGCTCTTACTGACAAGTTACAGTGGAGTTTCGGTTTGTTGTTGTTGTTTTGTTGCTGCTGCTATTGTTGTTGTTGTTGTTGAATACATGAATATACAAGGTCTGATTCTTGACACTGTGGCAAAACTCAGTACAGTGAATTTTAAGGATGAAGACAGTGATGATGCCAATGATGTAAATGGTCAACAGCTATAAAAACCTACTACACAGGTACTGATCAAAGCATTTTGTGTGCATTATGCTTCTATGCCAGTGGAAGTGACCTAGTAACAAAGGCTCATATGGGGAATGGAAACAGGAGCAGGGACAATCACTGGGATTAAATCTAAGCAGATGCAAATGACGAAACCATTGAATCAAGAGTTTTCTTATTTGATAACAGTTTGCATAGTATCTCTTAAAGAAATGAACAAATAGGGGATGGAGAGATGGCTCAGTGGTTAAGATCACTGGCTGCTCTTGTAAAGGATCTAAATTTGGTTCTTAGCCCCTACAGTGGCCGTTCACAACCACCTGTAACTCCAGTCTCAGGAGGTCTGATGCTTTCTTCTGGCCTCTGAGGGTACCTGTATGTATGAACTGATACACATAAAATAATGAAAATATTTCTTATTCAAAAGAAGGAATGAACAAACAATCCACTTAAGAATAAATATTCATTCTCCTAACAGTAACACAGTCTAGTTCATTGGATTCCAGTGCCTGCTCTGTGCTATCAGCGAGAGGGAAATCTCAGTTTGTCCTACTTTTGAAATGTGGTAGTAAGTATTCTTTCCAAAGAAGAAGTGAGACATCACCACTGGTCTATTGCAATTTATTCCCTGTAAACAGAAGAATACAAAGACAAAATCCAACTCAAGCTCTTGGGAAATCTCAGTGTCTAGTATTGACTAATTCTTTCTAGCACAGAGAAGAGAAAAATACATCCACTGCTTCTCAAAAGCATCAGTTTTCCTACATCTAATTCCTCACTGATAGCTTTACAAGATTTTCTTCTGCATATGAGTGTGTATGTGTGTGTAGTCTCTGGGAAAACAGATGGGGCAGGGTGTACAAGCACTGGAAACTATCTCACACTGCATCACAGTAACCCTTACAGAGAATTTCCTCTTTGTTAAATGTCAGAATTTCACTGAACATTGCTAAGTCTTAATCTGTGAGATAATCAAAATGACCCATTTCCCTATTTACTTCAGATATGAATCAAATTTAATATTCTTCCCAGAGAAGGAAAACAGAAGAAGGATGGATTATGTATTAGTAAATAAAGTTCTGATGCTCTATACAACTGGATCCTCAGGGCATGCAACAATGTAACTTATCACAGCTCCCTGCTAATAATGCCTTTGGAGGTTCTGGTCACAAAACACAGGTAAATCTTAACATCATTGTCAGTTTATTTGACCAAGAAGGCTGCTTGTCATTTCTTATGCTTCCCTCAAATATTTTGTTTGATAGTGCCTAGCAGAAGGAAAAGCTTTCAACTGTGTGCACTAGAAGAAAAGGAGGAAGCCTCTTAAATAATTCATAGAGAGGAATTAAAAATAGTAAACATTTTAACTGCCATAATCAAAACAATCCATGCTGCATGTCAGTAGTTCTCAACCTTCCTAATGCTGCAACCCTTTAATAGTGGTGACCTCCAGCCGGGCGGTGGTGGCGCACGCCTTTAATCCCAGCACTTGGGAAGCAGAGGCAGGAGGATTTCTGAGTTCGAGGCCAGCCTGGTCTACAAAGTGAGTTCCAGGACAGCCAGGGCTACACAGAGAAACCCTGTCTCGAAAAACCAAAAAAAAAAAAAAAAGAATAGTGGTGACCTCTAACCATAAAATTACTTTTGTTCCTAATTCATAACTCTAATTTTGCTACTGCTATGGATAGTAATATATCTGATATGCAGATGGTCTTAAAGACCGTTGTGAAAGGGTTGTTTGACCCTCTCTCAAAGGGGTCATAACTCCTAAGTTGAGAACCAGTGCTTTATGTGTAGATGAAATGTTCTGATCCTTTCCAAAGAAACATGGAGGTAATGGAGCCAGACCTTCTCCAAGGCCCTGTTACCTGTATTCATTAGAATATTCACATAGCACTCTGATAGTTTTATTAACCTCCCTTAAAAAGAGATGCTGATTATTGAACACATCTGGCCCCATATTGTATTAAAATGTCAACAAATGTATCACTGAATTTTTATCCTTTCTGCTAGTAGTTTAAGTGTGTATGCTCATATAATCATGTATCATGGCAAAAGGGAGACCATGTAAAGAGAAAAAGGAAGATCTAAGGTAAAGGAATGGGAAGTACAGGAGTTTGACTTTGATGTTTGAAGGATGCTAAGAAGCCAGTGTTATCTGAAGTAATGCGATGGTAGAGGTCAAAGGGGAAATATCCCCAAGCATCAGATTAGGCGAGACATTGTTTGTAGAGGTAAGACATTGGGTTATGTTCCAAAGATGAGGTCAAATTTTCAGAAGATTTTGAAAAACAGATGACCTAGTTATTTTTTTCTTGTTAAAAAGTATTAATAAAGGGCTAGTGGCACAGCTTGGTGGTTAAGAGTATACTGCTGGAGAAGGACCTAAGTTCAGTTCTGTAGCAGGATTTTCCCTGTCCAATCTGTTTAATTATTAGTGCAGCAAAAGGCCTGTGATGGGACAGGGAAAGGGGAGGCATAGTTAAGAGTTGCAGAAACAGAGAGTGACTCAGACGAAGGAGGCAAGATGGAAGGCGATGAACAGGATGTTTCAGAACCAGCATGGCTTTAAATAGTCACAGGTAGAAATGTTATCATATAAAGATAGAATAATTGGGGTAACTTGTTTAATCTAGGTAGGCAGCTTGTACCATTATCAATTGACCCTGAAATTATTGTGTGGGCATCTTGTGAATTGAGAATTTATTGATATATAAATCTGACTGTTTAATTATAAGCTTCTAGAGTTTTGTTTCACTGGGTTACTGGAATGTAGGACTGCCATCCTCAGGGGGTTTATGGCTGAGGAGGAACTAGCAACTCCAGAGACAAGTGAATCAGAGCTGGGAATACTGTGACTGGTCCCTTCGGGGGTTAACTAGAGACAGAGGCAGCTAGATGGACACAAGGGCAGAGAGTTGCTGGCAGTAGCACTGGAAGGAAGCCTGCCAGTCCATTTTGATATTTCCGGCAACACAGTTCCTTGCACCTACATCAGGCAGCTCACAGTCACCTTTAATTCCAGCTCAAGGGTATCTAGTGTCTTCTTCTGGTTTCCACAGTTACCTTCACCCACATACCCATACACAGACAGATATATGTAATTCAAAGTTAAATTTCTAAAAGTATCCATCTGCTATACAGAAAATAGATTGTAATGATACAAGTGGACACAAGGAAATGAGCAGCAGGAAAGCTACTGAATAACTGCAATTCAGAAAAAGGTTGGGGCAAGAGAGGGGTGATCTGTGTAACACACTGCTGAGGTTGAGCCATCAAAACCTGAAAGTGAAGTGATATTGGATTTTGGAGAAAAGGCCTAAGTGACCCCAGGATTTGCCAGATCCGCAGATACACCGTAGTATGAGTTTCCAAAAAGAAAACACACAGGAAAGGTCTGGTCATGAGAATACAAGGAAAAGCTTGTGGTTTGTTCTGTCTGAGGTGACCAGTAGGCATCCAAGGGACAGTATCAACTGGAGAAAAGAGAATAGCATTTGCCAGGTGTGATACCACACATTAATCCCAGCACTTGTGAAGCAGAGGCAGGTGGATTTCTGTAAGTTTCAGGCCAGGCTGACTTATATGAAATCAGCCTGATTTGAACTACTTAATGGCAAGCAAAATAAAAAAACACATCACATCCTGAAATAGCATACCTAACAATATGCTCACAATGAACATAACTGACAGGGTGATATCCAGAATATGTAGGAAAAGTAACCTCATTGGTAGATGGGTGAAAGGGTTAAGAAATCTTGTGATGAAAGGAGCCTGCAAAGGAATGATGGAACCAAGATGGAATTAGAATGTAAAAAAATTGTCAAAGTCTCAGCACAGGGAGGGAAAGAGGTCACAAATCCCACCTCTAGCCAAGAAGCCACACATAATTGGTAACTGCTAGGAGGGAGAAAATCAGTTTTCTTCAATGGACTGACACTGGGTATTATCCACCATACTCCAGAACAGACCCCATGCTCATGAGTAGCTGGCCACTCAGAAGTAGCTGGCTGTTCAGGCGTAGCTGTCCAACACAACTTGAACTCCATGCTTTTTTGTGTTGCTTTGGTTTTGAGTTTTGGTGTTTTGGTTTCTCTTAAGAGAAAGAATGAACATGAAGTTGAGTAGTTAGGAAGTGGAGGAAAGTAGGGGAGGAGTTGGGGGGGAACTATGATCAAAATATAATGTATGTAACTGTTAAGGAATAAATAACATTAAGAAAAGAAAATTATCAGCACCAATGACTGAAAAACAGAGGGGAGAAGTAGGAGGGAAGCAGTAGGGCAATTACCATAAGGCTAAAAGGTGTTTTTGTTTTGTTTTGTTTTGTTTTGTTATTTGGTACTCAAAATCACTATGTAAATCAGACTGACCTGGAACTCACAGAAATCTACCAGCTTGTGCCTCCCAAGAAAGGGAAGAAACAAGAATGGAGAGCGTGGCACAGACTGCAACAACCTCTGAGGAAGTTGTGGTTGAGCTAGTGAGGAGTTCTTCAGTCAGAATCACAGCTATGGTTTGACTGTATCACCCAGATTCACATATAGAAATCTGAATCCGTACTGAGTAGTCCCATTACGAACTGAGACCCAGTCAGGTGCATTATGATCTCAGGGGCAGAGCCTTCGTGAAAGGATAAAAGTCTCCCAAGAAGAAGTGTGTGAACTGTCTCAGGAATCCAGACCCTCCCCTCACTGTATGAGCTCACTTGCATCTTCCTCAAGCTGAAACACCACAATGCCCACCAGAAGTCAAGCAAAATCCAGATTCATCCTCTTATGTATCCCAACATCCAGAGCCACAAAACGAACCTCCTATCTTAATACATTGCCCAGGCATCCTGTTATAGCCAAAGTAAAGTTTAAGGATGTCAGAATATGAGAGTAATACAGGAGAAAGAAAAAGAAACTCTACATCTGTGGTATTTTTCTTTCATTCTGAAGCTGGATAAGAGAGACAAACTCTTACCATGTTCTCTAATCGGTTGATAGATAGATTGATTGGTTGGTTGGTTGATGATTGATTGATTGATTACAAATAGGAGTTTAAGAAATCAAAACAAGGTTTTTATAGAACTCAGAAACAGGACTAAAGATGAAGAGCTATCTACCAACTCTGGCCTTCAGTTGCTGATCTACTTTATTGGGAAATATTGACATATAGGAAATAAGGAAAGTCTCAATACTCAAGCTTTCAGTGTACTTAGAAGATGCATCCCAATGCTCAAATGGGGTGGGGGGAGAAATAAGAGAGCAGACAAGATTATCCTCAAGAGGAAAGAGGGAGAGAGGAGAGCAGACTTACAACAGAAGATAAGCAAGTTTTCTAATGATGGTTATTTTCTCAGTAGATTGAGAGGCAAACTGCTTGGCTAAGAGCAAAGAGGGAAGTGGTTTTGGAGGTTGGAAGAGAGCAGGCTTGCTAGGCACTCCCCGGGGATCACTTGAGGTTTGTGGTTAGAGATTTAAAATACCAGTTGGCAAGGCTGACTGCTCCCTCAGCCATAGTGAGCCAGGGATGAGACTCGTGTAATTTAGGTGAGGCTTTTCCAAACAAGTAATATGAAGAGAGGAAGACTCGAGCAGCAGGAAAGGCAGTGTCCAGAGAATAGAGGATACATGTACAGCAACGGTGGGAAGAGGAAAGTCAACAGGAAGAAAAGGGTCTGGGCATCACTAGCACTGGGTCCAGGAAGAGGGGAAAGTGACACATTCACTTTAACATAACAGTCAAGTATGTGCTGCTGAAAACTTTAACACTGGAGGTGGTGGCATTCAAAGAAAGCTGATGTTTGGGTGGACAGGGAGAACCGTCTGTCACAAGTCAAAGAAGCCCAGAAGCCAGTGTAGAGGGCATTTGTTTGATTGGCTGTCAAAGTCATTTCATCTCATGGTAGTTGCAAGGATGAAGAAAGTGCCAAGCCACATTCTAAAATATTCAGTGAATGAGTGAAAGTGATGAAAAGAGCTAGAAACTAGAACTAGAAAACTTTAACCAAAAGGAGCAAAAGTAGGATTTATTGGCAGGAATAAAATGTTTTCCTTTGAGAATACGTTTGTTGCTTTTGTGTTTTGTTTTGTTTTGTTTACTGTCTTATTTGAGAATGCTTATGAATTATTCCTTGAATATCTTTAAATTTTGCATGACTTTAAATTGAGTGTCATGAGTACAGCACGTGCTGAGACCAGATGAATGTTAGATCCCCAGGAACTGGAATCACATGTAGTTATGAGCTGCTCAACTCCTAAAAATTTACTTCTGCCCTTGACTTATGTGTCAGAAGTAAAAGCTGGATTAGTTTCAGCTCAGCATTTCTGACAAGAATAACTGATAGATGATACTGTGAATCTATTATTGCCTAACATCAGGACCACGGAAGCTCTGTTTGTCTCCCTGATTTTGATTCTAGGACTTATCCTTATGGACACAATAAGCAAGCAGGGTAACACACTGCAAAGGTCCTGCTCTGAAAATGTGAGCAAAGGACAGCTTGCTGGAGTTAGTTCTTTCCTTCCATCCCGTGGGTCCTGGGGATCAAACTCAGGTCATAAGGCGTGGCAGCAAGCATTTTTACATACTAAACCATGTAAACTGTCCTGAAAAACATCTTTACCAAACACATAAATTTCTCATAACTCACAGTCCATTTCAGATTTAATTCCAGCTGATCAAATGGGAATCTGACGCAGCCTCTTCCCCTCCTTAGTGATTTGTCTTTGTTTAATGGTGGCTTATTTTTCTTTATAGTGATTACTTTATTACAACTTCTTCTTTGAATCTAAAAGTCCAAAAGATTTTTTTAAATGGTTCTTGAAATTTAAAAATGTCACTAGCATATACCCAGGTACATGACTTTTATAGCTATTATCAATATCAAACTGCATCTGGGCTTTATTTTTTTAATATGACATCTCAAGTCTTTATTTCATTTTATTTACTTTTTCTTTAAGCCTGAGGAAAATTTCTTTTTCTTTCTTTCTTTTTTTTTTCAAGACAGGGTTTCTCTGTATAGCTCTGGCTGTCCTGGAACTCACTCTGTAGACCAGGCAGGCCTCAAACTCAGAAATCTGCCTGCCTCTACCTCCCAAGTGCTGAGATTACAGGAATGTGCCACCACTGCCTAGCTATTCTTTTTATTTCATTCTCACTTCTCTGTCACCCTCCATGTTAATCTGATTCTCTGCCTGAATTGTAAGTTAATGAGATGGGGAACTTTGTTTTCTTCCTGTGTTCCAAGTGGCAGTAGCAGAATCTAGAACACATTAATTGCTTACCACACATTTTAAAAATGAATGCTCAACAAGTGACTTGTAGCCAGATGTGGTAGCTCATACCTTAATTCCAGCACTCAGAGGCTAGGCAAAATGACCAATCATGAGTTATAGACCAGTCTTTTCTACACAGTTAGTTTGAAGCCATCCTAGGTATATGCACCAAGAAACTGCCACAAACAAAGATTTATTTTAGATATTCTTTATGCTGTATATCTGCCAATTCTGTGGTAACCATTCATATTTGTGAATGAAGGCAGCGAGGGTAGATTTTCTCTGTAAGTGCAGTTTGTCCGTTTCCCTTTTAGGGGGGACTAGCTTTTATCTGTGCACTCAGAGATGGGTCAGCATGGACCCATCCAAATGACACTGCAGCCTGTACAGTCCAGCTCCTTAGTCCAACACAGTAAGAACCAGATCCTGGTATGACTGCATCAATGCCCCATATCCAGAGAGCAAATCATTTCTTTGAGGTGCGGCTCTGATTTTCATATGAAAGTTGAACACAAAAGGTCAGGGACACTTTGTGTTGTTAACAGAAGGATAAACAACAGTAAGATAGAAGAGAAAAGACCAGGACATCTCTTTCTAGAATTTTCCTTTAAGTGATAGATTCCAGTAAGTACCTCCTTGCAACATTTCTTTTTTCTATAGGCAATCTTGTCCTCTGAGTGAAAAGCATTCTCGAGAAGAGACAGTTCTCCACTCCAGATGCCTGTACATGTTTGAGATAAAGTGCCTACCACTCTAGTGTGTTCCTCGGTATTATCCTGTTTTCATTCTTCCAGAACTTTTCTGTCAGATGCGTAGTTGCTGCTCCTGCTGCTTTCCACATTACTGTCTTCTGCTTATGGTGAGTCCCCCCCCCCATTCTGTGGTTTAACAAGTACACCATGGAATGCAGCATGCAGCAAGCAGACTGATTAAAGAATGCTTGTTCTCATCTTGTACCAGAAGATTCTCTGAGGAAATGGTGGCACTATTATTTACAAAGAAAATACTTTATTTGAAGTAGATAAAACTGTGAAGTTTCTCTTCAGGGTTCACCCCCTTTAAAAAATTGAAGCAATATTCTATATAATATAATGAACTTTAACTTAATAGGTTTGGCGTGGTTTGAGACAAATTTTCAATGTAGTCAGGGCTGACCTCAGACTCATGTAGTTCCCCTTGAACTCCTGCTCATCCTGCTTTCGCCTCCCAAATGCTGGGATTACAAGTGAGAGCTAGTACTGATTTACTAGTGCTAAATCTCCAAGAAGGTGATGCTATGCACACCCTGAAAGACACAGTTGCATGATTCCTAAGACAATTTTGCTCCATAGGTCCTAGTCACCATCCTCATCACCTTGAGAACAGTGTAGGAGAATGGGTGAGACAGGATTCAGCCTCAGAATGACTCTGTCATCCACTTACAAAGCTCTGTAGACACACTTGACATGCATGTCATACGAAAATCACCTATCTGCCTTGCTGTAGAATTCTTTATAAAGAATACATAAATCCTCTAGCTTAATACCATCTTTGTATTCACAATACCCAAAAGTCAATGGCAAAATTGATTTTATAACAAGCTCCCAATGTTTTAAAATATGATTTATTTTATCTCCAGCAATAACCACAAAACGTTAAGCTGGCGGTTTTTAAATGTATGTCAAATTCCTTTTGTGATCACAGAATTGGGAAATATTTCTAAATGCACTCCCCAGTGATAACTGACAGTGCCTCTGGTATTCTAAAAATCTTTGATTCAAATATGTCAGAACTCTAAAGAAACACACTGCAGAATAACTTTCTGGAAAATGAAAATTTCCTTATAGATTTAATTCATTCCAGTGGTGTGACTTTCCTTATTTTCCCCAAGTTAATTGTAAAACAGAGTAACTATGAATGGGATTGCATTACTGTAAAAGTGACATAGGGGAGCATATGGTTTTCTACACGAATACTTCATGTCAGGTACCGTCTCCCTAAGACACATGTAGCTTTCTCCAATGGTGGTGGAGTCTTCTCCTGATATAACTAGAAAGCTCTCTGCATAGTGACATACAAAATGTTGCTTCAGGCACTGGTTTAAAGTCTTACCTGAAAACCAAGGAAACAGCAAAGTCCATTAACAAAGCAGGTGACTGTCTGCACGGCTTGATTTTGAAGGTGCCTCCAAGCCCTTCCTGTGCATGCAGTGTCATTACTTAGAATTCACGATTTGGGAACCATTCTCTGGGGCCTTCAGGAAGTTCCTATACTGAAATGTCTTAGCCAAAAAGTAGAACTGAGTACAGAGAGCTTAATAATCAGGCATGCATGAGTTTACCCCCAGCAGTGAGAGATAATGCCATCAACACATCCATAACTTTTCTATTTCATTTAAGGCTAATGTAAAATAATTTAAAACCTTGACTCTCTTAGAGAAGAATTTGTTTTAAATTCAGTATATTATTATTGGAAACAAAAGAAGAAAAATCTGGGTCAAAGGATGGAAAGACTCAAGACAAACATGAGGAAGAGTTGCCATCTCTCTACAGGCTCATGCTTTGGAGCACATTGGTCAATCAGTTTCTCTGCTTCCCCATCTTAAATAAAACTATCTGTGGCAACCTTTTCATTGAACCCTCAAATTTTAATTAAACCTACTTCCTGCTGCCATTTTCCACCCTGCAAGGTACTTACTTCACAAATAAAGATTGCCAAAGTATAGCGAGCAATGATTTGACCTACAAAAGTATTTTGTAGTGATGACCTCAATCAAATGAACCAGCACACAGGCTATATGGTGGGGCCTCAGAATTTGTGTTCTTCGACTAAAATCTTCCTACATCCTTCTCCCCAAGGCCAGTGTAACCATTATTCTGTTCTGCTCCTGAGTATGACTTTTGAAGATTCCAAAAGAAATGAGATCACACAGGATTTTCTGTGCCTGACTTATTTCAGGCAGCATAATATCCTTTGGGCTCATCCATATTATCACAAGTTACAAGATTTTGTTATTTTTGTGGCTGAATAATATCTAAACTGTGTAGAGATAGGGATCTTCATATAGACACATATCCAGTCCTCCATAAGCCAACATGTGGGGTTATTTACTGTCTTATCTGTTGTAAATGACATAGCAATGAAGGTTGGGGTATACATTCCAAGATTTCTTTGTATCAGGTCCAGAAGGTGAAAAATAAGATTGTGTTCGCTTGTATTTTGAGACTACAGCATTTACTCAAGTCTTGGATTGATCACTAGCAAGCAGGGCATGTACCAGTCCTGAGCCCATTGTTTACATTGGCCTTGGCCTAACACCTTACAGCCCCTAGGGAGGAATATGGCCACACAGCAGTACGTCCTGCTGAAGGGATCTGAAAGCAGTGAAGCAGGAATAAGATGGAAACTTAAGGGTTCTTTGCAGAGTCAGTTGTGTTGGATGGTGTTTTGCTGGGAAAAACATGTGAAGGAGTATTTTTCCTGAAGTGGACACAAGTGAAAGGCTAAGGCAGACTCGTGAAGGAATGTTTCACTGAAGCAGACACAGGAGAAAGGATGTTCTGCTAAAGCAAGCATGTGACCGTGATGAAGGTTTCTTTGCTAACAACACACATGTATTAGTCCTCCTTACATCACATAGTTGAGCTGCATTTGTGAGGACTCCATAGAGAGAAATGCACCAAAAAACTTCTGGTGGTGTGCCTTAGCTTTTTGCTGCTTCCACAGACTTGGGCTAATCGACAGAGTTATGTCAGCTGAGACAGACACACATTCTGAGGCAAGACATAGAGGCCATGTGATGTTTGGAGAGAGTATAAATAGAACTCGACAGACAGTGAAGGAGGCTGCTCTAGGCTAGCTTATAGAGCTAGCTGTGCAAGGCTTGTGGGCCTCATGTCTTCACTGAGAGAGGCACAGCCAAGAACTTCTCCTGGCATTCCTGTTGGTCTTCGTGCCTAGGATAAGGCCTGGCTGTCTCTGCTGGGTAGTGCCACCACTGCTAATTCATGTTTGCTGTCCTGACTCTACCAAACTAGATTGCTGGGGTATCCATGAAGTGTTTAAAAGTGGATAGAGCTGCCATTGATGACCTGTGAACTGAACTGCCGATTTCCAGACAACACAGATAGGAGTTGCTCCAAAGAACCTTTCTAAACAGGTCCATTCCCTGATATCCCCATATCCTTTATTTTCTGTTACCTCTGGTGGGTGAGGGACTACAAGAAAAGTTAAATCATTTAAGAATATCATTAAAAATAGGATTTGAAAAAAAATTAAAGTTACACAGGAGCACGCGAGTCTCTAATATACTTTCTTAGTCTCACTTACTATCTCTAAAATATAGACAAATAATCTTTTCCACATATTTTCTTTTGTTGACTTTCTACTTTTACTTAGAATGAAATATTATCCTTCAGTGACTTTTCAGCAAATGCCACTGACTTAATTCATTTAATATAATGGACATCACAATGGTGATTGCCTTCACATTTAATAAACATTTTCAATACTGGAGTGTGTAGACTTGAGTCCAAAGCACAGAGATCTTACCTAACTTCCTGAGCCTTACTGAGATCAGTTACTTTAATGACTCCTTTTATAAAGCGTTTATAACTTAAGAAGCACTGTAGCATTGACATCACCATTCCCTGAGACAGTCCTGATGGCAGGCACAGCGCACACACTTGCTTTTCAAGGCCTTGTGTTTTTATTTCTGCTGAATCTCAGTTGCCCTGAGGCCAGAGCTCTCTGTTCAGCTGGGCGCTGGGTGTGCTGGTGAGTTGTCTTCAAGACAGGAAGCTGAAGGATGTGTGACTCATGATTTCATTTTTAAAATGATAAAAATAGCATCGCAGACAATTGCAAATGTTGGCTTTCCAATAAGAAAAAAATCTATCCCGTGTTGGGGCATGGCAAGGCAGACTTCAGTCAGGATCATCATGGCATAACCGGTCAAAGGGTGGGATTCTAGAACACAGAGAATGGATCAAGGCTGACCACAGAATGATCAAGTGGAATTTATAGGAAACAGGAACAGGGATTAGAACACATAGGGTAAAAGACCTGAGAGTACCCGAGGAGGGAATCAGGCTCCTCAGTGTTGTTGGATGGTGGAAGATGGATCATATGTCAAGGGTGACTGTTGGTCACTGTTAGGTCAGTTCCTGTCAGACTGATTCTGCAGGACTCTGGCCGAAATCAAATTTTAATAACAAGTACACAGATGGGCGTAGGGAGAGATTCTGGAGAAGCAAAGACTCTGCCATCACTAAAGAAAAGCACAGAAGACAGAGATGCTCACTAAGTCAGAGGTACATAGAAGCAGCATCCATTGCTAAAGTAAAGCACAGAAATGACAGCTTATAGAGATGGTTCAGTAGCTACGAACACAGACAGCTCTGACAGATGGATAGAAATCTGTTCCCAGCACCCACCAACCCTGTAGTTCCAGTTCCAGAGCACCTGATACACTCTTTGGCTTCCACAGACACTGCATTCATGTGCACATACACACATACATATATGCATAAGTAAACACAAATCTTTTTGGAAGAAGAAACTAAAAACATCAGTGTAGCTCAGAAAATGTTCTGACTTTTTCTTTTGTTTCTTAGTCTGTTTTGTTTTGTTTTTAATGAGGGTGGGATTTACTCTCATTTACTCCGACTTCCTAATATTTCTGGCTTTGGATAAAATAAAATGCTTAATCATTTTCTTATCTATATTGCTTCAGAGGTTTAATAAATAGCCTTCAGGGTTGTTTGTTTGTTTCATTGCTATCTTTAAGAATAAGGTGCCTGCTGTCCAGATGTAGCAACATACGCTTTTAATCTCAGCGGAAAACCTTTGAGTTCAAGGCCAGTCTGATGTATATAGCAGCTTCAGGTCAGCCAAGGCTACATAGAACCAAATACCACTGTTCTGCTAAAGCAATGTAGCGATAAAATGACTCCTACTGATATTCTGCTGACCTCATAGATCAATGCCTTGCTCAGCAATCATCAGAGATGCTTCCTCCTGCAATAGAAGGGAGCACACGCTAGACAGTGTGTAGAGAGCGAGAGACCTCGGAACACAAGTCCTAAGTGGGATGTGTCCATCAAATCCTCCCTTCAGGGTTCAGGGCAAGAGACACAGGGATGGAGGACAATAAGGGTGCACAGCATGACTAAAGCATACATGAACTCTCAGAGCCTGTGGTAGCATACCTAGAAGCTGCATGGGTCTGCACCAGATGTGTTCCTAGAGCTGAGAGAAGTGGATACACTCCTCGCCTATAACCCAGAAGCCATTTCTAACTGATAACTACTTGAAAATGAAAAATTAGCTTTCTCCATGGAGATCTCACTGGGGAAGCAAGTCACACGTAAAGGTAGGCCCCAGGTCCAGCAGTAGATGACCAATACAAAATGAACAGCATCTTTGGAGGTTCTTTGTCTCATAATGTTGTCAGGGCATTATTTTTAACCTTAAAGGCCTTTGTGTTAGTGTGAGTGTGTGTGTGTGTGTGTGTGTGTGTGTGTGTGTGTGTGTGTGTGTGTGTGTGTTGGCTTCCAGTTTTGGTGTTTTTATGGGAATTCTGTGTATGCAAACAGGTGTATCTCTGAATCTGAATGTGTTTCTGCTTTTTCTTTGGTTCTTTTCCTTCTGTCTGCCTGTTTTGTTCTATTCCATTTTGTTTGTTTTTTGTTTTATCTTATTCTTAGATGCCTGTTTGATTTTTAAGGAGACTGGAAAGCTATGGATCTGGATGGGAGGAAATGGGAAGTGTTGGGAAATGAGAAATTATAACCAGGATCTATTGTATGAAAAATCTATTTTCAATAAAAGAAAAAATAATTTAAAAAATAAACAAAAATAATCAGGAGCCTGCAAAAGGTGGTACTTTAAAAACCCACCCTCTCTCCCATGGACAAAACCATCAACCAAAGAGTACACATGGAGTTACCCATGGCTCCGGATGCATAGGCAGCAGAGGATGCCCTTGTTGGACATCAAAGGGAGGGGAGAGGCCCCTGGTCCTGGAAAGGCTCGAGGCTGAGGTGTAGGGGAATACCAGGACAGGGAAGCAGGAGGGGGTTGATTGAGGAACAGAGGTAGGGGAGACTTTTGGGTGGGGGGAACCAGGAAAGGGGACAACATTTGAAATGTAGATAAAGAATATATCTAATAAAAAAAAAACACCCTCTCTCTTCCTCCCTCCCTCTCTCACTCTCTTCCTCCCCCTCTCTTTCCTTTGTAGGATCCTCCTACTTAGAAAATAGCCTTCACACATAATAGGACCCATCAATTCTAGTTAGTCTGTCTTTTTATTGGGGAATTGAGTCCATTGATGTTAAGAGATATTAAGGAATGGTGATTGTTGCTTCCTGTTATTTTTGATGTAATTTTTATGTTTGTGTGGTTATCTTCTTTTGGGTTTGTTGAAAAAAGATTACTTTCTTGCTTTTTCTAGGGTGTAGTTTCCCTCCTTTTGTTGGTGTTTTCCATTCATTATCCTTTGAAGGACTGGATTTGTGGAAAGATATTGTGTAAATTTGTTTTTGTCATGGAATACCTTGGTTTCTCCATCTATGGTAATTGAGAGATTTTCTGAGTATAGCAGTCTGGGTAGACATTTGTGTTCCCTTAGGGTCTGTATGACATCTTCCCAGGCTCTTCTGGCTTTTATAGTCTCTGGTGAGAAGTCTGGTCTAATTCTGATTGGTCTACCTTTATATGTTACTTGACCTTTTTCCCTTACTGCTTTTAATATTCTTTCTTTGTTTAGTACATTTGGCATTTTAATTATGTGACAGGAGGAATTTCTTTTCTGGTCAAATCTATTTGGAGTTCTGAAGGCTTCCTATATGTTCATGGGCATCTCTTTCTTTAGGTTAGGGAAGTTTTCTTCTATAATTTTGTTGAAGACATTTACTGGCCCTTTATGTTGGAAATCTTCACTCTCTTCTATACCTATAATCCTTAGGTTTGGTCTTCTCATTGTGTCCTGGATTTCCTGGATGTTTTGGGTCAGGAGTCTTTTGCATTTTGCATTTTCTTTGACTGTTGTATCAATGTTTTCTATGGTATCTTCTGCATCTGAGATTCTCTCTTCTATCTCTTGTATTCTGTTGTTGATGCTTGTATCCATGACTCCTGACTTCTTTCCTAGGTTTTCTATGTCCAGAGTTGTTTCCCTTTGTGATTTCTTTATTGTTTCTACCTCCAATTTTACATCCTGGATGGTTTTGTTCAATTCTTTCACCTGTTTTGTTATGTTTTCCTGTAGTTCTTTAAGGGCTTCTCCTTGTTTACTTGTGTTTTCCTGTATTTCTTTAAGGGAGTTATTTATGTCCTTCTTAAAGCCTTTTCTCAGCATCATGAGCTGTGATTTTAAATCCATATCTTGCTTTTCTGGTGTGTTGGGGTATCCAGGACTTGCTGTTGTAGGAGGATTGGGTTCGGATAGTGCCATATTGCCTTGATTTCTGTTAGTAACGTTCCTATGTTTGCCTTTCACCATCTGGTTATCTCTGGTGTTAGTTGGTCCTGCTGTCTCTGGCTGGTGCTTGTCCCTCCTGTGGGTCTGCAAGTCTGTCTCAGCACCCCTGGGTGAGTGGCTCTCCCCTGGCACAGAGTGCTGTGGCACTGCCCAGCTGGGTGCAGGTGGGGCCATGGTGGACCAAGTTCCAAGTGATCTTACACTTGGGTGTTGCCTGAGTACCTGGCTGTACCCATCTGCTCAGTCACAGGAGCGACCCACAAATTCTATTATGGATTCAACATGACAAGAATTTTAGGGATCTAGTATAAAATAACTTAATGCCAATTTGGATTAGAAGTGTTTCTTACCAGCTGAAAAGTCTTCAAATTCATTAATCATTAACAGATTTTGAAGCAAAAACTAGGTCTCCAATGTTGGAAACATTTATTTGAAACTACAGTAAAAGCAGAGACAGGACAGAAAAGACAATACAATCCAACACAACCAGGATGTTCTGGGAGCAGTGTTCTGGGGTAGATACAAAAAGGTAATCAGAAAGCATCTTGCCTAGTTGTGTCCTTTATTCTTCAGACCCCCCCCCCACCCCAGACTATTCTATCCCTGTGAGAATCAAGATTCTGCATATTTCTACTCATCTGTCAGGGATGATGGGACTGTGCACTGTCTCGGCTCTTTGTGTGACTAATGCTGGCTCTTCATCTCCCTCCCTCCCTCCCTCCCTCCCTTCCTCCCTCCCTTCCTCCCTCCCTTCCTCCCTCCCTTCCTCCCTCCCTTCCTCCCTCCTTCCCTCCCTCCCTCCCTCCTTCCTTCCCTCCATCCCTCCCTTCCTCCCTCCCTCCCTCTGTCCCTCTCACCTTCCCTCCTTCCTTCATATCTTTATAATAATTGGAAGCAAAGAGAGAGAATGAGAGAGAGGGAGAGAGAGAGAGAGAGAGAGAGAGAGAGAGAGAGAGAGAGAGAGAGAGGAGAGGAGAGATATCACCCAAATCCATCTCACCTAAGGCTCCAATATGAGATCAAAATTTAACCAAAAAAAGTCAAGGATATGCACTACTGACCCATCCTCTTCTGGGCTTTGCTCTCATCCTATAAGGTGGTCAACAAGATGTTAGAACTGTATGGCCTCTCTTTTTGTTCCAGGGCTTTTAGGTGTGCTATTAAGCTGCTAGTGTATGCTGTCTCCCGTTTCTTTTTGGCGGCACTCAGGGCTATGAATTTTCCTCTTAGCACAGCTTTCATTGTGTCCCATAAATTAGGGTATGTTGTGCCTTCATTTTCATTAAGTTTTAAAAAGTCTTTGATTTCTTTCTTTATTTCCTCCTTGACCAAGTTATCATTGAGTAGAGCATTGTTCAACCTCCATGTGTATGTGGGTTTTCTGTTGTTTTTGTTGCCATTGAAGACCACCCTTATTCCATAGTGATCTGATAGGAGGCATGGGATTAGTTCTATCTTCTTATATCTGTTGAGGTCTGATTTGTGACCAATTATATGGTAGATTTTGGAGAAGGTACCATGAGGTGCTGAGAAGAAGGTGTATTCTTTTGCTCTAGGATGAAATGTTCTATATATATCTGTTAGTTCCATTTGGTCCAAGGCTTCAATTAGATTCACTGTGTCCCTGTTTAGTTTCTGCTTTCCTGAACGATCCATTTCAGAGAGCGGGGTGTTGAAGTCACCCACTATTATTGTGTGAGGTGCAATGTGTGCTTTGAGCTTTAGTAAAGTTTCTTTTACGAATGAGGGTGCCCTTGCATTTGGAGCATAGATATTCAGAACTGAGAATTCTTCTTGGTGGATTTTTCCTTTGATCAGTATGTAGTGTCCTTCTGTGTCTTTTTTGATGACTTTAGGTTGAAAATCAATTTTATCTGATATTAGGATGGCTACTCCACCTCGTTTCTTGGGCCATTTGCTTGTAAAATTGTTTTCCAGCCTTTTACTCTGAGGTAGTGTTTGTCTTTGACACTGAGGTGCGTTTCCTGCATGCAGCAAAATGCTGGGTCCTGTTTACGTATCCAGTCTGTTAGTCTATGTCTTTTTATTGGGGAATTGAGACCATTGATATTAAGAGAGATTAAGGCATAGTGATTCTTGCCACCTGCCATTCTTGACACTATCTTTATGTTTGAGTGGTTATCTACTTTTGGGTTTGAAGCAAGAAGGTTACTCTCTCATTTTTTCCAGGGTGTTGTTTCTCTCCCTGTATTGGCAGTTTCCACCTATTATCCTTTGCAGGGCTGGGTTTGTGGAAAGATATTGTGAAAATTTGGTTTTATCATGGAATATCTTGGTCTCTCCATCTATGGTGATTGAGAGTTTTGCTGGGTATAGTAGTCTAGGCTGGCATTTGTGCTGTCTTAGTGTCTGCATGAGATCTGCCCAGGATCTTCTGGCTTTCATAGTCTCTGGTGAGAAGTCTGATGTGATTCGGATAGGTCTTCCTTTGTATGTTACTTGGCCCTTTTCTCTTACTGCTTTTAATATTCTTTCTTTGTTTAGTACATTTGGTGTTTTGATTATTATTTGACAGAAGGTATTTCTGTTCTGGTCCAGTCTGTTTGGAGTTCTGTAGGCTTCTTGTACATTCATTGGCATCTCTCTCTTTAGGTTAGGGAAGTTTTCCTCCATAATTTTGTTGAAGATGTTTACTGGCCCTTTCAGTTGCAAATCTTCACTCTCATCTATACCTATAATCCTTAGGTTTGGTCTTCTCATTGTGTCCTGGATTTCCTGGATGTTTTGGGTTACACGTTTTTTTGCATATTGCCATTTCTTTTAAAAAATACTTTAAAATATAAATATACAACAAACAAAGGGCAGATCATCAAATTTGAGTCTAATTGTAAACCTGGATTCATAGGACTGATAAGAATCAGCATTGTTGTAGCTTTTGTTGCAACACAGAATATTTTTTTAAATGCTCAAAACAATTCCGAATGAGGAAACTAAATGCCAGGAATTGAGAACTGTGAATATAAACTTACATAAATAGAGCAAATATATAAATTGTAGGAATCTTCAAAAAGGTTATTTAAATGACAAAATTTACAATGACTGGACCTTTAAACCAAAGAAACAAAAATCAAAACACAATGTCATCTAGATGAGCTAACACCTCCACAAAATGTATGCATGAACTATACAAGATACTAATAGATTAAGGGTCCCAGGACTGAAATTGGAAGCCCTTAAGACGACTGACTGAAATACTACAAATGAAGATATTTGTAGGTTGGAGTAATTATTTGTGACTGAATCTGTTTAGTTGTCATGTATTGAAAATGAATACTAACATAAAATGTCAGCAGATGGAAACATTCTTCCGTGTCAGTGTCATTCAAAGAACACAGAAGAGCAAGTGTGTGTAGGAAACAGGAAAGCATTGGTAAGGACCCCAGAGTTGTACAGACTGAATGAGAACAACTCCATCCAAATCCAAGTTCGTCTACTTACAAGTTGTCTGATGTTGCAAATTTCACTTAAAATTTTCAAACACCAATTTGCTTATAAGAATGGGAATAATAGTACCACATAGCATAATTTGCTGGCTAATATGAGCATAAAATCAAATCAGATAATTCATCAAATAGAGACACCCAAACCTAAAACACCCCAAACATTATCATCCCCATATTGCTATAACTTTACCCTCCACACACTGAACAGATTTTTTTGAAAAAGCAAAGCAAAACAAACAAACAAAGCAAAACAAAGACATTCATCTGTAATATTGTTGCTAAAAGTCCTTCCTAAGGGAGACATAATCAATGTCTTACCTTTTTTTCCCCTAAGGTTCCCATGGGAAACTCACTCTCCATTCAACCAGAGTTCTCTCTGGAGAACCAGTGGGCTTATTGTGCTTCCTTACAGAGTACATGTGAGCAGTTATCTACAGAGTTGTGGGTGCTCCCCCAGCAAACTTGCTATGCCTAGATCATCTTTACTCAGCAGAGATAAAGGCTTTTCAGAGCTGCATAAGTGGAAACCCACACACACTCCCTCAGTGTTCCCCAAGGCCTATATTATAGCCCTCCCAAGACTACTTGCAATTAAGGCAGAGTTGCATACAACGGGTGGTAGTGAGCAATGGGATACTCAGGTGAAGGTCTCTTGACCCTCCCACCTTTTCTGTGAGGAGTGTAAATAACCAATAGGTCCAGCCAGTATAATCCTTGTGTAAGGGAGCACAGATGAACTCCCCAAGATGGCTTTACTTGGCTTACAGGATAGTCATGCACAACATATGTTATAGGAAAAGTCATATGAATATTAACACATCCCAGTGGTGCCCTATTTTGTAAGAATAATAAATCACTGCAAGTCAGTTTTAACATTGCACTTAACACAGTGAATGATTAGGGATCGTGTAGGTTTTCTTCAGAAATATTCAGCTGGGACTCATAAACAACTAATGTGACAGTAGCAAGAGGAAAGTGGCAAGGCTGTGACCTTAGAAGCAGTGAGGGGACCCACTGGAGAAATTCCTTGGTTCTAGAATGAATTCATAAACATGTTTAAAGTAACAGATAAACTGCCTAAATTGTAAAACAGCTTTGGAAAGACCAACCTAAATCAGTTTGAAAAGAAATTAAATATGTCACCAAATTCATTACAAAACATTTAAGACAGCATAAAGCCTAAACCACACATCAAGACACATAGGCAATAATTGGCTATTTTATTTTTCACAGTGTAATGCAAAGCTATAATACATTGCTCCCTAGTAACAGCAGTAATACTCAGTACATAAAATAGAATTTAGCTTGAGTTTGAAATTATGTGAATGGTTGTTTTTGTTTTCCTTTGTGTGTGTTGTTTCTTCATTTCTATCAAAATAAATTTAACTTGACTTTCTAAATATCAAATTTTTCTTTTAAAATGTAGAGAAGTCATTGATATATGGCCTCAGTGTCACCTGATGACCCTTCTCTTTTATTATTTTTATTTTCTTTTATGTGAATGGTGTTTTGCCTACATGTGTGTCTGTGTACCATGTTTGTGCCTGGTGCTCATGGAAGCCAGAAGAGGGCATTGGGCCCTCTGGAGCTAGAGTTACAGGTGGTTGTGAACTCCCATGTGGGTGGTGCTGGTAAATGAACCTTGGACCTCTGAAAGAGCAGCCAGTGCTCTTAACTGAGAAGTTAAAAGCCCAGGAGGAGCCTTCTTACCAGCATAAAATAAGCCTCAACAAGATCATTTTTACCTAAATAATGAACAAGAAGGACCAGGCATGGCATGAACTGCGAAGGAACAAGGCCATCCTCACTTCAGTCCGTTGATTCTGAAAGTTTACACTTGCCAAGGGTCATTTTGGTTGGTCGTCCAGAGTTGTGATGGTTTTAATGTCAACTTTACAGGACCTGGAATCACTAGGAGGCAGCCCCCCAGGCATACCTATGAATAAATCCTTCAATCCTGTTGAATTCTGGCTAGCTATAAGAATTACACTATAAAAAACAAAATCCAGGAAACTGTTCCGAGATATGCGAGTAGCAGAACTAATATCCATTACTACTAGAGTAGAGCAAGCCATGACTAGTCTATGCCAATCATGGTGATTCCTTGTTAGTAATTTACTAACAAGTAATTTACAGATGGGTATGAGGTACAGTTCTCATTAGTGAGACGTGAGATGGCATCCTCTGGAGAAACTTATTTATTGTCTTAAAACAAAAAGAGATACAGAAACAAACAAACAAAAAGCCCACTCTTCTAGTAGACAGTATTTTCTGATGCCTGGAATATCTGTAGCAGCTATCTCATGGTCAAGAGCAAAGCTGCCCTAAGGATAAACCAATTTATCAATTATGGCAAGGGATAAAATGAAAAGAACTCAGATCACTGCTGATAACTAATTTCATCCTATGCAACCCTACCCATGGACCTCTTATTATATTGGTCCATCATCATGTTACAGCATGGCCCATCTAAGCTAGGCTTTCTCAATAATTTGAAGCAGGACTATATACAGAACATATTGATAAGACCAGTGCATTTGAAAAGTATCTCACATCTCTTCAGATTTGATGGAGAAACATGGATTGACAGATAATTTAACTTGAATGGGCCATAGAGGATTCCACACTTGGGACAAGTCCTTAACAGTTTATCTTTGAAGTATTTTTGCCCTTAGCTTTTCAGAGACCATATTGTCATCAATAGCTAATGGAGATATAGATAACACAAAACATGTAATTAAGGGGCTGGAGAGATGGTCCTGTGAATAAGAGCACTGGCTGCTCTTCCAGAAGTCCTGGGTTTGGTTCTCAGTGCCCATATAGAGGTTCACAATCAACTGTAATTTAAGTTACAGGGAATCTGACTCCCTTTTCTGGACCCTGGGGACACTGTACTCACGTGCTTCCCATACAGACCCCCAAATAGATCTATAAAATACACACACACACACACACACACACACACACACACAACTTAACAAGGAGGGATAAATAATGTACTAACTAGGTAGTGAGAGAACTGAGTTAGCAAGAGTCAGGCTGACTCCATGACAGGCTGCAAACTGACAGTTTGGGAGACCAGGCCTAAGTTTCTGTTTCCCAGAACTGGAGAAGTCTAAAACAAGTCAATTCCAGGAAAAAATCATGAGCAGCCAATCAGGAGCTGTCTGGAGCTGCCCCACCTAGCTTGAGTCAAGTATAGTTAATCAGTAAAAGTCCCCCCTCCTCAAATCCCTCAGAACTTTAACCAATCACACAAGCATTTATTTTTTTTATTTTTTTTCACACAAGCATTTATACCCCTGGAGATAGAGCTCACCAACCAAAGGAATGAAGGTAAAAGTCCCCCCACTCCTACCCTAACAGGCTTTAAATTGACCCTGCAAAGTCCACATCTCTATCTTCCATCCTGATGAATGGTAGACCCCTGCATCCTGGATCTCTGCAGAATAAACGCTCTTTGCTGTTGCATACTATTTGAATCTAGAGTATCATTCTTTGAGGAATCATGAATCCTTACAGTAGTAGAATTGAAGCCCATTGTATTTTACCTTATGACCCCCAATGTTTATGCAGCTCACCATCATAGATAGCATTTACTATACCCTTTATTCATTTGTTTGCTTATCTCTGACTTGAAGCTCTTAGGAAACATCAGCTATGACTACTTTCTAATGTACTCCCATCCCTAGTTTGATGATACAGGGTGAATAAATAAACAAGTGAGCATATTGATTTTAAGTACTGAATCTATCAGTTTGGAGCTAAAACATAAGAATGAAAAGACATGGGGTTGAACACCATTATCAGGGCAAAGACCCTATAGGAGACAAATCAGAGGACTGAGAGAAGAACTCATTACTACCATTCTGCTAAGTGGACATAAACCTAAAACAGCTCCACTCTTGCTCTCTTGCTCTCTTATCCTCTTCCCCCTCTATCCCTGCTATCCCCATTCCCCTCCCCCTCTATTCCTCCATCTCCCTCCCCCTCCCTCCTTCTCCCTCTCTCTCTCCCCCTCCCTCCCTCCCTCTCTCTCTCTCTCTCTCTCTCTCTCTCTCTCTCTCTCTCTCTCTTTCTCTCCTAACCTCTCAACTACCCCCCATGCCCTAAATAAACTTTATTCTCTACTATAAAAAATTAAACCAGCTCCTAAAGATATTTTGCTATCCCCATAGATTAGTACATCTCTCAGCCCCCTTTAGAGACGTTTCCTCTTGCAGTAGATGGTGATTGTTATGGTTATTCTTGCTTGTCAACTCTACTACATCTGGAATTAACTAAAAAGGGGTCAGATACACCCATGAGGGATTTTTCTTAATAAAATCATTTGAACTCCGAAGACCCACCTTTAATCCAGATCTTCTGAGGTGTAAGAGCCACAGTTTGGTGGCAGCCTATATAAAGGACATGGAAGAAGGAAGCTTTTGTTCTTTGCCTGCTTACCCTCACACTCTCCAGCAAATGTATTCTTTCATTAGAATTCTGTATATCCTAAAGACTACCTGAGATATCCACCCTCATGGACTAAACAACTACTGGATTCTTAAAATTTTAATTGATAGACAGTCAATAATAATATATATTTTACATATAATCATAAATTACATGTATGTGTGAAATGTATATATTACATATATGTGTGTATATAATGCATACTATAGTGTATATATGTATATATATATCATATATATTACATTATATTCATTCTATTCTCCTCTAGAACCCTAGCTAATACAGTGATTAATACAGAGACCTACAACTGGTCAATAAGCAGAGAATAGGAGACTCTGGTTACCCCTTAATGAGGCATCTATATCACACCCTTTTTCCCAGCACTCAGAGATCATTTTTGAAGAGGAGTCAGAACAATTGTTAGAGCTAGAGGCAGTGATAACTAGAACAAAATAGTGATTTCCAGATACAGCAGGGCAGTTGCAAGTATATCTCAGGGCCATTGAGACATCAAGCACCTTACCTATACAAGTTCAATAGAGATGATACCAGCATGGAGAGGAGAGGGATAAGTGCAAAGTCATCCCTGGTTGAACAGCTATTGATATCTTTTGTTTGTATGTTTTAAGGCTTTGACTCCTGTTAGGTCATTCATACTCTGGAGGATAGTCCCAGGCCCAAGAGTATTCCGGAATCACAAATTGGACTCCATAGTTTAAAACAAACAAACAAAAAAAAAAGAGAGAGAGAGAAGGACATGAAGTTAGGGATGGGGTAAGGAGTGAACTGGGACAGGAATATGGTCAAAGTGTACTGCACAAAATTCTCAAAGAATTAATCAAAATATTATTTAAAATAAAAATTTCAAAATGAAGTAGAAAAATAAAGACTAGGAAAATTTGGAGTTCATATCCAATAAATAGAAGATTAAAGACTATCTCAGCTGTTGATCTTCTGATTCATATGCATATACATGTATGGACAACAGAATATTGTAAATGATCCCCTTGTCTCACAACCTTCAAAACAGCCCTTAACAATGTGTTGAGTAGCCTGTGTTATGTTTTAAATACCAATTATGCATGTCCATTTCTATGAAATCACCTGGTATCCTGGACAGAGTAACTTGGGCCTTCAACATCTTGCAAAGACCTGTCCCATGTGGTAGCATTGTGGAATACCTGGTAAGAAAATGTAACACCTGTCTACTCCTCTTATATCAGGAAACTGTAAAATATTTCCAATATCTACTACTGCTCCTTCACAGGACCATGTGAAAACATCAAGTGGGGGATTTAGGCTGTGTTAACCCTGTATAATCTAGGCTGTGTTAACTCTATATAATCAAATTCAACTATATGCTTCTTAAAACTTATCCATTATAATAATCCTTTACATTTTAAGAATTAAAAAAATCTATTTAACCAGCTAATTTCAGAGGAAAAATACAGAAGTATTGTTTTCAGAGAATGGAGTCACAGAAATGAATGCTTTGTTTCAAGTCAAAGACTCATTTATTAGAAATCAAATGGCTAAGATCAAAAACACAGGAGACAGCAGTTGTTGGCGAGGATGTGGAGAAAGAGGAACACTCCTCCACTGCTGGTGGAATTGCAGGCTGGTACAACCACTCTGGAAAGCAGTCTGGCGGTTCCTCAGAAAACTGGGCATGACACTCCAGGAGGATCCAGCTATACCACTCCTGGGCATATACCCAGAGACTTTACCTGCATGCAATAAGGACACATGCTCCACTATGTTCATAGCAGCCTTATTTATAATAGCCAGAAGCTGGAAAGAACCCAGATGTCCCTCAACGGAGGAATGGATTCAGAAGATGTGGTATATCTACACAATGGAATACTACTCTGCAATTAAAAACAATGAATTCACGAAATTCCTAGGCAAATGGTCAGAACTTGAAAATATCATCCTTAGTGAGGTAACCCAATCACAAAAGAACACACATGGTATGCAGTCACTGATAAGGGGATATTAACCCAGAATCTCGGAATACCCTAGACACAATTCGCATATCAACAGATTTCTAAGAAGATGGAAGGAGAGACCCCTGGTCCTGGAAAGACTGGATGTAGGGGAATGCCAGGACAGGGAAACGAGAGGGGGTTGAATGGAGAAAAGAGGGAGGGAAGGGGCTTATGGGACTTTCGGGGAGGGAGGAAACGGGAAAGGGGAAATGATTTGGAATGTAAATAAAAAAAACTTAGAAAATAAAGAAAAATATTTAAAAAAAAGTAAAATTGGTTAAACAAAAAAAAAAAAAAAGAAAAGAAAAGAAATCAAAGCAGACTACTAAATCTGTTCACTGAATAACAAAAGCCCTAACATAATTTTATTTCATTATCGGCATGATGTTCAAGGCTAGCTTCTATACATGGAATGAGCTTTTGGGTCATGATCTTATTTAGAATTATCTTATGTAGAGTATATTAAATATTAAGCCAAGAACTATCATAAGTTTAAATGGCTAAACATTCATCATTCATACATATACCTAAGAAAAGACAAATTTATTTAGAACCAGAAAAAGTAACTATAAATCACTTTCTGTCCAAATTAAAATGATCCAGCCATGAGGTCACCAGCCTGTATTCTTCCACTACTGTAGTTACCGAGTGAGAATTATTTCCAAGAAATGTAGTATTTAAAAGTATCTGGGACAATAGGTTTTCTATGTTGCATTTTCTGTGACTCACAGGAGTCTTGTGATTTGTGAAAGTGTGCTCAATGCAGGGGGAAGGAAGAATTAACATTGCAAAAACACTACACACAACTATGTAATGGGATATAATGGAAGTCTCAAATATTAAATTTTAAAACTTTATTTAATAAGGACTCACTGAGATAACTCTGTGTTGTTATACACTATATACCACATTGATTTTTTTAAAAAGCTGTATTTGTCAGGCATGCACACAATAATCTTATAATATCTTCTTAAGGGAAACATAATTGAATAGTTAAAAGAAATAGTTCTCAACTTATTTTCTACCACAAAATGTTCAATATCACATCACATTCCTGTGGACTATGGGCCTGAGCCTGTAGCCAAACGCTGGGCTGAGACTTTTGGGGATCCTGGAAGTGGAGTCTGCAAATGAGAATCTGGCCCCAAGCACAGATTCTGAAGGCTTCAAAACACAACTCTAAATTATTTAACATTGCTCCTGTGCAGTATGGCGCTCATTGCCTACTTTATGACTTTGGGTAGCTTTGGACAGCTTAAATCCATTAGGTGAAGTCACAACAATGGTAGGGAATGTGAGTCTATGCCAAACATAGACATATATTTCTTCCCTCAATCTGGTTCTTTGAATGCCTCTTTTGAAGAAATTCCCTCTGGGACTCCACTGTCCTGGTGGTTGGTTTTGTTAGTCTGTCAACCTAACACAAGCTACAGCTATCTGAGAAAAGAGTACCTCAACTGAGAAAATGCCTTTACCAGATTGGCCTATAGGGCATTTTATGATTAATGTTGATGTCAGAGAGCCTACCTCAACAGAGGATGGTGCCATCCTTGCTTGGTTTCCTGCTTTTAGGTTTCTGCTTGAATTCTTGCCTTGACTTTCCTCAATGATGGACTAGACTATCACCTATACATGTAAGGTGAAGTAAACCCATTCCTCACCAAGTTGCTTTTGATCATGGTGTTTTATCACAGCAATAGAAACCCTAATTAAGGCACACATAAAGAAGCCCTACATAGATGGTCTGGTTCACATTGTCTTTCTTTTCCTGGCCATTGTATTTATGACACTATTAGGAGATGTGGCCTTTTTGGACAAAGTGTGTGACTATAAAGGTGAACTTTGAGATCTTCCTCCTCCTCCTCCTCCTTCTCCTCATCCTTGACATGCGGGAGCCAGTATGCTCCTGGGTTCCTTTGGATGAAGATGTAGATCTCTCAGTTCCTCCAGCACCATGCCTGCCTAGATGCTGCCATACTCCAGCACTGATAATAATTGAAACTCTCTAATGAACCTCTGAACCTGTAAGCCAGCCCCCAGTTAAACGCTGTCCCTTGTAAGAATTGCCATGGTCATGGTGTCTCTTCACAGCAGTAAAACCTTAAGACAACCTGGAACACATAGACATGACAGAAGTGTTTGAATCCGTGACTTTCAAATTTTAACACACACCAGAGTTCAACAGAGGATTTGTGACAAAGAAGATAACTGACTCCCACTGCTAGAGTTTCTGATCAGTCATGCTGAGATGGGCCCAGATAATTGGCATTTGTAACTTTCCAAGGAGTCTGGAGGCCACACACAGTGTTCTATAGGAACTGAGTAGTGAGACTCTAGAATCTTGATACAGAACTGAGCCGTTCTGTTCTGTCTGCAGTTCTGGCCCACAATACCCAACTTCTATAATTCAGCAAGATTTATTACTATGAATCATAGGAAGTATCAAATTCATTGTATTTTACTCTAAAAGTATAAGAGACACAAACTTGTCTGCTTTCATGATGGAACTCAGAACATATTTCAGGGACCACCAGATGCTGACCCATTAAGCCCTGGAGGGTGTTCCCAGTGCAATTTCAGAATAGGGGCTATGAAATCAGAGCCATGTTTGAATTTTACCTATACCATCAAAAGTCAGCAGACCAATCAATGAGGTTACAGATGATCCTTTGGAGTTTATGTTATAGGGGTTAAAATTCTAGTTCTACTACCTTCTAGCTGGGTCAAACCTAACACATAATACTTAGACTTTTTAAACCTCAATTTCTCCCTATAACAGCCTGAGAAAACTTGCTGTGATCAGTCTGAGAAACAATGCCCTCAAGACAACATCTGCCAGTGGGAGTTCAGTAAATGTCACACAACTGTGTGAGCCCATATTTAGTTGTGGGCTTTTTGGTTTTGTTCTTGTTGTTTTCTGTTCAAGCTTTAGATCATACCTGCAAAAGAAAGACTAACAAATGTACTTTGTGGTTTAATTGTAAGGATTAAATAAAAGATACTCCATGAGTGGTAGTTGTCATTATAATTGTTGCTATGTAATAGAGACATTTCTTGATATAAGAATATCAACAATTTTTTTTCCATTAAAATAGAGCTGTAGTGGGAGTTGGGGGCAGGATTATAGCAGGACATTCAGGGACTTGCCAATACTTAAATAATGACACAGAGACTTATTAAAAAGCTTAGGCCTTTAACTTGGGGTCCCTCCTAGCTACTCTAAACCAACTAATTCTGGCCCTATGTCTTGCCACATGGCCACTTCTACTTCTTTGTCGATGTTCACAGCCTTCTGCCTCCAGTTCCCAATGGTGAATCCCCTCACTGCAATTCTTCTCCCAGAGACCGTCTCTCAGCCCAGGGATCCTACCTTCCCTTTTCTGCTTAGCTATTGGCTTTCAGATTTTTATTAAACCAATCAACAGGTGTGGGAGGGAGTGTTTACAAAATACCGGGGCAAGTGATGATCCATAAGAAAAACAATACCGAAGTCTGGCCAGTTCTCAACTTTCTTCTGAGTAATCAGCAAGTGAATATTCAGAGACAACCTTCACAAAGTGCACCCCAACACAAGATGACCCAGTACACAGAGTGCCTTAGCCAAGCATTGACCAAACAATAGGGTTTAGGAAGTAGAAATAAAATAAAATAAAATAGAATAGAGTAGAGTAGAATAGAATAGAATAGAATAAAATAAAATTAAAATAAAAATAAAGTGTCATGGAAGGATTTAAAGAATACCTATAATTCTGCTCACATGCATGAGATAACAGTCATCCCTGCCCTGAATTTTCAAGGATCACATAATGGTCCTGGCAGTGTCCGGTGCAAGCAGCTGCCAATGAAACAGCATATATGGTTGTTGCTTCCCAGTCCCCAACATCTGCTGCTCTTTCTTCCCTTTCCTCCCAAGGTGCAGGTTCCAAGTGGCGTCCCTACAAGACAACGTGATGGTTGATTGGCAGATGTGTACAAACCTTTTGTGCTATTATTAAATGAATATTGTAGTATTTACTTTTCTCATTGTTGTTACAGAATTCCAGACAAATGCAATGTAAGAGAGGAATGGTTGATTTGGATTGACATTTGGGAGCACTGTGCATCATAACCCAAAAGACATGGAGACAGGAGCATGAAATAGCTGTTCACATTACACTCATAATCTAGAAGGAGAGAGAATTGAATTTTGGTTCTCCGCTATCTTTCTCCTTTTTATTCAATCCCAAGATTTAACTGCAACTAATGTGTTAGCCAATGACAAAGTTCTGTAACAGACAGCATTTTCACAAGGCAAAGAACCTGGAAGGTTCTACGGTTAGAGCACTGGCTGCTCCTACAGAGGACTCAGATTCAGTTCCCAGCACCCACATGGTGGCATGAAACCATCTGGAACTGCAGTTCCAGGGAATTAATGTCCTCTTCTGGCCTCACAGGGTACTAGGAACCCACGTGTTACACATAGATGTATGCAGGCAAAACACTCATGTGTATAAAATAAAAATAAACAAATCTAACTGACAAAAAGAAAAGAACATTCAGGGCTCCAGGAAAATGGAGACATAATTGTGGGTGAAGAGGCTGTCAGTCTGAAAGCAAATAATTTTTCACCACCTTGTAGCTGTGTCTAACCTAAATCAACATACCTAACCTTTCTATGCCTCCATTTCTCCATTTGTAAAATGGCCTAAGAGAAATGCTTGTGGAGAGTCTAGAAAATAATGCCCTTAAGACAGCAGCCGACAGTGGGGTGTCATAAATGTTACACACTGTGTACACCCTCATTCTGTCTTTATTTTCTATCTGTTTGAGTATTAGAACATGTCTGTTCTCTTCTTTCTCTGATCAGTTAGAAGCTATACTAGGCATACACATACTTTAACATTTTTTTCTCATGATGTTTTATTCTTCTTATAGTTGAAGAATGCTGAGTAAAAGATAGATAGATAGATAGATAGATAGATAGATAGATAGATAGATAGATAGATAGATAGATAGATAGATAGATAGAAAGAGAGGAAAGAAAGAAAAAGAAAGAAAGAAAGAAAGAAAGAAAGAAAGAAAGAAAGAAAGAAAGAAAGAAAGAAAGAAAGAAAGAAAGATATAGGGCGAAACTCTCTAAGTACAAAATATAAAAGAAACTACAAAGTAAAAGACAGACATATCTGATTTTACAAAAATTGAAACCTTCCTGTGTTAGGAAGAACCAAATTAGTTAAATTAAAAGTGAGAAGTAACATAATCTACAAAACCCTTCTAGCCATTATGTAAATAATTCATACAAATCATTAATGAAACTCTAGTTTTCTGATAGAAATATGAACTAAAATATAAACAGATAACTTACTGCATTAGTCAAAGAAATCATTACAAATTTAAACTATATACTTTTACTGTCCTAGCAAATTAGCAAAAACTATTTTATATTGGTAAAATTTCATTAAGACACAGATTCATCTTCCTTTCATGAAATTGGTCTAATTTCCCAGAATGTAAGATGGTTGCATAAATTAGAAGTTATAAAAATATTTTCAATCCTGATCCATAAGCCTTCATCTAAGGAAACTTAGCTATAAATAAATAAATAAATAACCACATTCCCAACAATCAAGGTAAATTGACATTTGTGTAGGTATGTATTACATAGCTTTATCATTTCAAACTTTTAAAGTGAGCTGAGAAAACAAACGTGCCAAAAAACAAAACAAAACAAACAAAACAAAAACCAATGAGGATGGGTGGGGCTGTGTAGGGGGGTGGCGGGGGGATGTCAAGACACAAACCAGGATATTCCACATATAGCTTCCGAGTGTGTCAGTAGTCAGGATGTGGAGTGCTGCCTGGAATGTTTTCTGCAGCACTGTTTAGATCCAGGATGAAAGGCTGTGGTCACTAACTGCCTGAGACATGAAGGGGGAAATCACTGCACACATTCACTTTCTGTGGTACCCCTGGAGTTTCATATGGTAATTTGCATACATGCATATGCAAAATCACTACACTATAATCTCAGATTGTGGAATTAGTTTAGTTTCCATTTTCTTTAAGCTTTTAAATGTTTTTCAGTGCTGCAGTGATGAGATTCAGGGCATAGCAACCTGAAACATGGCTCCTTGGCATAGTGACTTATTTAAGATAAAGGAATTTGAGAAAGCATATATCTGGGCAGGACTCTTGGTGGTCCTTTGATGCAGGTCCATGAAACACTCAAGTGAGAGGTGCCTCCTCTCTTTGGGGAATAAAGGAGTTCCCTAACTAAGCTCTGAAGCTCAGAGACACAGAATCCTGAACAGGCCATCTCCCATTTACTTCCCTTGGTTCATACACCATTGGGGCCTGTCCATTCCTGTGGAACATTCTGCTCACGTTTGACTTCTGCTCTTATAGGGTTTCCTGTATCACAGAAAACTTAGAATTTGGGAAAGTACAGTATCTTGAGACTATCATAGGCTGTGGAGCCCCAGGTGGGTTTGGGGACCTATGGCCCTGGAAAATCAAAAGTAACCAAAGCCACTATGGGCCAGTGACCTCCAGGTGCTTGCCTGGTGAATTCAAAGAATGAAGTTCATCACACAAAAAGGTGGGTTTCAGAAGTCAATTTTACTATAGGATTTTGAATGTGAATTTGAGAGAAGGCAGGAACAGGTCCCCAGAAATGCAATACCACTGAGTTGTTAGTTCGGAGAATTTTTTACAAACCTTATGGCAAAAGCTGGGATGAAGCATGGGGAAGAATAACCTGGTTTGTCTAATTGCTTTATCAATGATGTCTAGGTGCCTAGGTGTCTAGTTTTGATCTCATCTTCAGGTAGAGCAGTGTTTCTCAATCTGTGGGTAGTGACCCCTTTCACAGAGGTCATTACAATTCATAACAGTACCAAAATTACAGTGATGAAGTAGCAATGAATAATTTTATGGTTTGGGGTCACCATAACATGAGGAACTGCATTAAAGGGTCTCAGCATCAAGAAGGTTGATATAGTCTTTAGTCAAGGATACACACTTAGGGCAAAAGTGATAACAAATGAGACCTCCCTCTGGCATTCCTGGCCTTTGGCAAGAACAGAATTGCAGAACTGCTGATAGGACTGTGCTGGTTAGATTTGTTGTTTTTGTTGTTGTCGTCGTCAATTTGACATAAGACACAGTCATCTGAGAAAGGGGAATCAAATTGAGGGATTTCTTCCATCAGATTGCCACCAGACAGGCAGTCTACTGGGTGTATTCAGTGACTGATGTAGGAGGGCCCAGTCCACTGTGGGTAGTATTACTCCAAGGCAGGTAGTTCTAGGTATATAAATCAGCCTGAAGCTGGGTATTGGTGGTGCTTGCCTTTAATTCCAGCACTGAGGAGGCAGAAGCAAGAGGATCTCTGAGTCCAAGGTCAGCCTGGTCTACTGAGTGAGTTCCAGGACAGTCAAGGGTACATAAAGAAACCTTGCCTCAAAAAGAGAGGGAAGGAAGGAGGGAGAGAGGAGGCAAGCAGTGTCTCTCCATGATTCCTGCCTCTGTTTCTGTTTGAGTATTGCCCTGACTTCTCTCAGTGGCCATCTGTGATGGGGACATGTAAGCCAATAAACCCTTTTCTCCACAAGTCACTTATGGTGATGGTGTTTATCACAGCAATAGAAAGCAAAGTAGGACAAGGGCCAAGGATGAGTTCAGCTTCCAGCCAATGACAAGCATCAAAACTGCTGGTTCTCAGAGTCCCTCTCCTCATATCACCTGGCTGGCTTCTACTTCCTGGGCCCATCACTTACATTTAATACTATGTACGCTTCTCTTATTAATCTGACTTTTGTTACAAAGGTTTCAGCCAAATCAACCCAGTTAAAATAGAAGAAAAAACAATTCCCTCTCTGTTGCTTCCACACTGAGGACATATTCCTTTTTCCTTTTTGTTTTTAATCTTCAAATCGTCCAAGTGATGTTTTAACCAGGATGTCACACTCAGTCTAGGGCAAGCTGCAAAACTCAGGAAATAAGAGACAACTGCAAGTGAATTTCAGAGAGGATTTTGTACATGCGTTTCTTTCTTCTCCCAGAATAAATTATTATTAGCATTAGAAATGTCTTTCCCTGCACAGGTTAGCTCTAAATCTCTTCAAATTTGGTTATGAATATGAATGTGACCTTTTGTCTCCTATAGATATCCAAGCACTTAAAAGAAGATTTCTGTGAATGAGCTAAAAGGGGAATGCAATTTTTTTTCTTTTTCCTTTTTTCCTTTTTTGGTCAGCATAAATAACCGAAGGGCCTGAAACTAATGAGCTCTACATTGGAAAGCACTGGTCTTATGCTGAGAAGTAAAAATTTTAAAGCGATGAATGACATTTTCAGGTTCTCTTACCGATTTGTAAACTGCTGTGTCATCCCCACACTGGAAGCTAATTTTGATATTTTCTGAGTTGAAATTTCTGTGCAGAGAGCACCAACTAGGAGAAGCAGCAAGCAAGCATGATTTCATACAATGCCTTCTGCTTGTGAGGCAGCCTCAGATTGGAAACCACCAGCTTTGGGGAATGAGGGTTATTAAAACTCACATGTAGCTTCTCCTTAATTAGCTCTGTGACCTGAGACAAGCCAGTTTCTCTGATTTTGTTCAGATTTTCCATATCTGTAATATGAAAACATACTACTACTTTCCTCCGGAGCATTATGTGTGAGCATGGACTGAGGAAGAGATATGAGAGGCAGAAGCCAGCAGGCAGTCACCTTCCCTGTGGGCATGATTCCCAGATGACTACTTGCAAATCCCTTCTAAGTTGCTAGCTGATAATTAGGATGTTAACCATCACCCAAGCTGTTGAGGGAGATTTGTGCTTCTAAAGCAGAATTAAGTGCCATTTCCCCAAGTATCAGGGTTGCGCAGTACAACCGAGGTGTCCAGTGTGAACCCCTGGGAGCTCAGTGGGCGAGGTGAGCTATAGCTTTTCGGACTTCCCCTCAGTCTCGTGAAAGGAAAAAGTCCAAGGGGATGATTATGCACTACCCATTGAATTCATATTGACCAGGGTGGAGTGACTTTCTTACTTTGGTCTCCCTGGGTATGTGACATCTGCTGTTCATTCAGCCTGGGTCCTAGAGTTCTAGAAACACCCCAGTAAGTGTTAAGACTAGCCACAGTTTAAAATCTAGATACTGAATAGGTCTCTCTCTCTCTCTTTCTCTCTCAATCTTTCTTCCTTTCTTTTCTTTTTTCCTTTTTCTTTATTTTTTCTTTTTCTTTTTTCTTTATTTCTCTTTCTTTTTCTTTCTTTTTTTTTGTAAAAATAAAATGCAATAAAATGCCCAAAATGTCCCCCCTCCACAACCTTACTATAAACAAAGATAGGAGAACTCAACTGAAAGCAGTTAACACCTAACGAATGAGCTAATATCTATAGTTTATTTTTTAGTGTAACCTAAACTAATAATGTGATGTTTCTGATGTGTTCCCTGAGAAGCCGTGTTGCACAGCCCTTTGTCCTGTTTACTTCAGGCACCTGTACCATTAACAGACTTTACTGCAGCCCCCTTTTCTCTATAGGTGCCATTGTTGGCCTAAGTCTAGGCTCCACCCCATAGTTATCTGGAAATAGACAGGTGTGCCTGACTCACTATAAAAGGGAATGCTTGCCCTCTTGCTCTTGCTCCCCCTCCTTACCTTCTCTCTCCCCGTTCCCTTTCCCTCTCTCTATGTGCTCTTAGCTGGCCTCTACTCCTCTTCTCTCTCTCTCTCTCTCTCTCTCTCTCTCTCTCTCTCTCTATATATATATATATATATATATATATATATACATATATATATATATATAAAAATCTGCCTTTCTCTCAAACCCCCTTCCCATGCCCTGAATAGACTCTATTCTATACTATACTGTTTATGGCTGGTCCCTCAGGGGAAGGGAAACCTCAGCATGGGCCCACAGAGTCACCCCATTCTCCCACACCTTACCACACCTCCACCAAACATATCTCTGGTCTCTATCTTTTCATAAAACACAACAGCCACAAGACATGTGACAGACACATGTGTAGACAAAAGGCAACACCACCATCTTTCTTATATACTGTCTTACTTCCCTCTTGACATAGCTTTTATTGCTACATTGCAGACTTTGATATTTTAAATATCTAAAATATCACCACCCAAAGTATGAAGGAACTTGCTTTTGACTTATGAAAAATTTAATGAATATATATGCTATGTGATTTTAGTTTTTACGTTAAAAAATTAATTATATTAAAACTGTGTTTCAAGCCAGGTATGGTGACAAAGGCCTATAATCCTAGCACTTGGAAGGCTGAGGCAAGAAAATACAGAATACAACCTCAAGATTAAAAAACAAAATACAAGGCAAAGAAGTTTCTACTTCTACATCTTAGAGAGAAAGGCAGTACAATCTTTGGAATATAAAGACCAGCCAAAAAGGCCAGAGGTTAAGACCACCAGCATTGGCTGTGTTCCTAGAAGACACAGGTTCAGTTCCTAGCAACCACATGGTGACTCACAAACATCTGTAACTCCAGTTCCAGGGACTCTAACAACCACTTCTGACCTCAGTAGGTGACAGAGATGCATGTGGCAAACCACTGAAACACAAATAAATAAAATAAAATAATAAAGTATGAATCTAAATTTTTAAATTAAAACACATCAGAATGAATGTGTGGCAGTAGAGCATATGATAATGCGTATAGGAAACTAAAAGGAGGCTGGGAAGATGGATCAGTGGATAAGAACATTGCTGTAAAAGCATAACTCTCTCTTGTTTTAATTAATTTTTTCACACTCCATATTTTATACCCCCCTCCACCTTCTGACTGTTCCACATCCCATACCTCCTCCATACCCTCCTGTCTCCATGTGGATGACCCCACCCCCCACCTCACCTGACCTCTAAAATTCCTGGGACCTCTAGTCTCTTGAGGGTTAGATATATCATCTCTAAATGAACATGGACCCTCTACTATATGTGTGTTGGGAACCTTATATCAGCTGGTGTATGCTCCCTGTTTGGTGGTCCAGTGTTTGAGAGATCTTGGGGGTCCAGATTAATTGATACTGCTGGTCCTCCTATAGTATCACCCTACTCCTCAGCTTCTTTCAGCCTTCCCTAATCCAACAACAGGGGTCAGCCACTTTGTCCATTGGTTGGGTGCAAATATCTGCATCTGACTCTTTCAGCTGCTTGTTGGGTCTTCTGGAGTACAGTCATACTAGGTCCCTTTTTGTAAGTGCTCCATAACCTCTGTGATAGTGTCAGGCCTTGGGACCTCCCCTTGAGCTGGATCCCACTTTAGGCCTGTCATTGAACCTTCTTTTGCTCAGGTTCCTCTCCATTTCCCTGTATTCTTTCAGACAGGAACACTTACAGGTCATAGTTACGACTGTGGGATGGCCCTCTTCTCCCTCATTTGACGCCCAGTCTTCCTGCTGGAGGTGAGCTCTATAAGTTCCCTCTCCCTACTTTCAGGCATTTCATCTAAGGTCCCTTTGAGTCCTGAGAGTTTCTCACCTCCCAGGTCTCTGGTGCATTCTGGAAGGTCCTCCCAACCTCCTATCTCCCAAGGTTGCCTGTTTCTATTTTGTCTGCTGGCCCTCAGGGCTTCAGTCCTTTTCCCTCACCCAATACCAGTTCAGGTTCCCCTGTCCCCTCTACTCCCTCCCCCCATCCCCATCCCTCACCCCTGCCCTGGTCCTCTTTCCCTTCCAGGTCCCCCCTCCCTCCCCACTTGTGATTGCTTTCTTCTCCCTCCCAAGTGGAACTGAGGCATTCTCACTTGGGCACTTCAGCTTGTTGACCTTTTTGAGTTCTGTGGACTGTATCTTGGGTATTCTGTCTTTTTTGGGGGGGGGTAATATCCACTTCTTAGTGAGTACATACCATGTATGTTCTTTTGGGTATGAGTTACCTCACTCAGGATGATATTTTCTAGTTCCATCCACTTGCCTGCAAAATTCAGGATGTCCTCATTCTTAATAGCTGAGTAGTATTCCATTGTGTAAATGAACCACATTTTCTGTATCTATTCTTCTGTCATGGGACATCTAGGTTTTTTTCCAGCTTCTGGCTATCACAAATAAGACTGCTATGAACATAGTGGAACACACTACAGAAAGCCTACATACATGTGGAAACTGAACAACTCTTTACTCTTGGTCAGGGAAGAAGTAAAGAAAGAAATAAAAGCCTTCCTGGAATTTAATGAAAATGTTGACACATCATATCCAAACTTATGGGACACAATGAAAGCAGTGCTAAGGGGAAAGTTCATAGCACTAAGCGCCCTGGTAAGGAAACTGGAGAGATCTTACACTAACAATTTAACAGCACACCTGAGAGCTCTAGAACAAAAAGAAACAAATTCACCCAAGAGGAGTAGAAGGCAGGAAATAGTCAAACTCAGGGTGGAAATCAACCAAACAGAAACAAAGAAAATAATACAAAGAATTAACAAAACCAGAAGCTGGTTCTTTGAGAGAATCAACAAGATATATAAACCCCTAGTCAAACTAACTAAAGGAGTAGAAGGCAGGAAATAGTCAAACTCAGGGCAGAAATCAACCAAATAGAAACAAAGAAAACAATACAAAGAATCAACAAATCAACAAGATAGATAAACCTCTAGTCAAACTAACTAAAGGCTCAAGAAGCAGTATCCAAATTAACAAAATCAGAAATGAAAAGGAAGACATAACAACAGAAACAGGAAATTCAAAAAATCATCAGATCCTACTATAAAAGCCTATGCTCAACAAAACTGGAAAATCTAGATGAAATGGATGGTTTTCTAGACAGATACCACATATCAAAGTTAAATCAAGAGCAGGTAAACTATCTAAACAGGTGCATATCGCACAAAGTATATAACTGAGTTCAAAACTTAAACACCCACCTGAACACTCTAGGCTTGGTGGTGGAAGCCTGTAGCCCAGCACTGAGAGGCACAAATGGGCAGATCCTTGGAGGTCGCTGGCCAGACAGCCTAGCCAGAATGGTGAGTGGCTGCATAAGTGAGAAACACTGTCTCAGGCAATAAGACAGAGTAATACACATATGCACCTGCACAGTCAGTGTGCACCACTCTCACACACGCAAATTAAAGGCACTGTTGAAACTTCATTCTGTTGCATGGGTAACCATTTACTTACAACTCAAGTTTAATATTAGCATGAAATGTCGAAAAGAACGAAAACTCATCCAAAGTAAAGAACTTCTCAGAGATTTTAGGTTATCTTCTGTGTGAATACCCCTTTAAAACAAGTTTTTTAAGTTTTGAACCAGAGTCTCATCATGTAGCATTTTCTGGTTGGGAACTCACTGTGTAGACTAGGCTAGCCTCCAACTCACAGAGTTCTGCCTGACTCTGCTTCCATGAGTGCTGGGATCAAAGTCATGCACCACTCCTCCTGACTGTGTATATGTATGTCTATTTAAAAAGTGATTACTTCCATAAAAGTGACTAGAGAGACAGCATTTATCCTATGGTTGGCTTAATAGAATCAATACTTGCACAACCATATAGTCCTGTACCCATTTTCCAAGAAATAGTATAGCCTGAATTTCTCCAGTTCTCGGTGTCTCACTTCCTTGTTATTATTGCACTCTTGTCCTAGAAAAAAAAAGCAACAAGAATAACAAGCATAACAACAACAACAACAACAACAACAATCCAAATGTAAGAGACCAAGTAACTAACTTTGGACTTGTTTTTCTGTGTTCTGCCACACTGTATTTATTCCTAGGATGTGACTGTACACTTACAAGTTCTGTGATCCTGAATCAGGTCAGCCAAGCCATGAGGTAAACCCCACCCCAGGCTGCCGTGAAATTGCTGCCAAGGAGGAGCCAATTAGACTCCTGAAACAGCAGGGGCTCCTTTAAGCCAGGTGAATGACCATAATTGGCAGTTCTAGGGAACAAACTAGTAGCAGGGACATAAATGGAATATGTCACAAGAGGAAAGTTCAGACGTGGGTAAGGTTGCCTTTGGGCTTTTCTGTGTATGTGTCCTATTTATGAATGGTTTGATGTGGTGTGAATATTCAGCTCACCTTGAACAGTTTCTCAGGTCAAATGCAACACCCTGATATTTGGCATAAAGCTATACAGAAGACATTTCTTTTTGTCCATGGGCAATGTACATTCCTTATGAAAGGCTTCCTTTGTAGTAGACTTGAGACACCAGAAAGACAGGTTTAAGGTAATTTCCTGGACAACTCAAAGGCAAATGTTCTCTCACTTGTTGGTATGTTTCCATACTGTTTCTATCCTGATCAGAGTGAAGACAAAGACAGCTTTAATTAAGCATTATTAAAAATACAATTCTAAATTTAAGGCCACCAAATTTGGAGGAGATATTCATGACTTTTCGGTTGCTGTGCTAAAACACCAGAAGTGACTTAAGAAGCAGTTTATTTTAGACTTATGGCTCCAGAGGGTAAATCCATGAAGGTGGGAGAGGAGTGGCAGCCAGTAGCTGGGTCAGGAAGCTGATAGAACAAGACTTCAACACAAACACAAAACAGAGAAACAGCTAGAAGTGGGGTGACACGATATACTCTCAAAGTTGTCCCAGCAAGACTGTGCATACTCCCCAAACAGCACCCACTACTGGGGACCAAGTGTTCAAATACCTGGACCTATAGAGGACATTTTTTTGTCCAAATCAACAGGACTTATTTCATATGAATCTTGTAGAAGACTACAAGAATCTGTCAAACATTATTCTCACATTTATCATCACTATGTTAAAACAAAGAACAAGGGAGCATTGAAAAGTATTCAATGGGAATGGAAAGATGAATCAGTAGATAACACACTTACCACACTTTATCTAGATCCTTGGAACCAAGGTAACTTATAAGTGGACATAGTGGTTCACCTGTAATTTCAACACTAGGAAGGTTAAGACAGAGAAATCCATAGAGAAAGAGAATCCCTAGAGCAGTCTGTCTAGCTAAACTGTCAGTGAGCTCCAACTGAGAGACCTGGCCTCAATAAAAAAGGTAGAGAAAAATCAAGAAAGATGTATACACATATGAATGTGCTCACTGACATACATGTGAACATGTACAAAAACTACATATACATGCATATGCAAAAAGAAAAAAAGCATATTATATACATATACATTCCCTTCAAAACAAGCATTTATTAATCATCTATAGTATAGCAAGTCCTAGCAAAATATGAAAGTGATTTGATTAAGAAGAAAAAGTAAACATAAATCCCAAAGTCTATGGTAAGTAAGGGAGGCCTTGGAAATGATAGCAAGATACCAGCAAGCACACCAGAATAGCCACAGTCAGAACTATCCCAGAGCTCTGAGGAGGTGTTTTGTGCTTTTCATTGACATTAGTCACTTGGTTGAGTAAGATGCTCCTTTGCAGACAAGAGTGGAGAGAACACTGGGCATCAAATTGTCCAGTTCTAAAGGGCAGATAGATCAATGAAGCAAGTACTGCATTCATCCTCGCCACAGTTCAAGATGGAAACCACATGCAGTGTGATGAGGAAAGGAAATGGAAGACTATGTCAGCCACTCAAGCCTTTGGACTTCCCCTTGTTCTCAGGATAAGAGTGGAATGACTTCAATAAGGATCCAGGTAAAAATGAATGTTGTGGAAGCAAAGAGGTAGGTTGGAAAGGTTACAATGAGGATAGAGGCTTAGTTAAGATGGTGTTTGTTTAAACTGCTCCAGGAGATGTTGGAATCCTTAGACAACTTTAGACTATTTCGAAGATTGATTTTGAAGGGAAAATTATTGGAACACTAAGTCTGAAAATTAACTATACCAAAACTGAGAGCTATATGCTATTCAGAGAGAGAGGGGCATGAAATGGAGCACTGAAATACTTGCCACATGGAGAGATGAGAGCAGATCATGGGACAGTGGATACAAAAACGTATTTACTGCACTGAACCTGACTGGAAATAATGACATTTACTTGGAACTGGGTTCCAGCATGTTACCATGAATGGAGGTGGAAATACATATAGTATGCAGTATTGTATTCAAATGTTAAAGAGAAGTAGAGAGATATAAAAACCTCTTTATATAAACTAACCCATATCTGGAGCCCAGATTCTGCTGCCCAGGCAGGTCTCCTTATGCCACCTCAGAAGCAAGAAAGACTCTTCGAATCAGAACACAAACTTGATCCACTTTAGTAACACTAGCAAGTTTTACCTATCCTTCCCTTCAGTGATTAACTTATACCTTCCAGCAATGGTCTTTGCCGAAGTCTCCATGTTCTAGTCTTCCCACTTGACTCAAGCCTTCAGGTCCAGAATGGAAAGAAGGCAAGCAGTGGTGTAAATTCTCTGCCTGGATCTAGAAGAACCAACCCAGCTCCCTCTCTGCTTGCTAGCCCTCTCTCCAATCTGTAGGTCAGAAAGTTCATTCTGGATGCAAAACAGGAAATGAACAGGAAAGAAACAAAAGCAGTAAGCAAGCAGTAATCACTAAATTAGATAAAGGCTACAGTGATGGAGACAAATGAGATGTGTGTATAGAATTTGAGCTCAGGAAGACAGAGCATCAAGGAAAACTCTGAGACTTTCAACTCAAGCAACTGGTTCCAAGTTGGTTCCATTTACTGAGCCAGGAGACTTATCACACACAAAGTTTCTGTCTAGTTTTTTTGAAGTTACATTACCTATAGGACCACTAAGGAGAGAAATTATGACAGTCATAAAGTATTTAGAAGTTAGTTAGTAATCTGGACTGGAAACACTGGCCTCTTATTAGTTTTCATGGACCAGCAATGTCTGCATCTCCACAGCAGAGTGGATAGAATGTAACCAGACTTAGGAGAAATGCTGTCTTAGAGTTCTATCACTGTAAAGAAACACCATGACCACAGCAACTCTTACAAAGGATATCATTTAGTTGGGGGCTTGATTACAGTTTCAGAGGTTTAGCCACCTATTGTCACTGCAGGGAGCATGGTAGCATGTAGGTAGACATGTATGATGGTTTGTATATACTCAATCCAGAGAGTGGCACTATTAGGAGATGTAGCCTTATTGGAGTAGGTGTGTCAATGTGGCTGTGGGCTTTAAGACCCTTGTTCTAGCTGACTGGAAGTCAGTTTTTTCCTAGCAGCCTTCAGATAAAGATGTAGAACTCTCAGCTCCTCCTGTACCACACCTGCCTGGATGCTGCCATGCTCCCACCTTGATGATACTGGACTGAACCTCTGAACCTGTAAGCCAGCCCCAATTAAATGCTGTCCTTATAAAAGTTGCCTTGTTAATGGTGTCTCTTTATGGCAGTAAAAGCCTAACTAAGACAACATGGCACTGTAAAAGTTGAGAGTTATACGTCTGGATTCACAGGCAGCAGGGAGAGAGACATTGAGCCTAGATTGAGCTTCTGAACCCCTACCAGTGATACACTTCCTCCAACAAAGCCTTATCTATTTCAACAAGGCTACATCTCCTAAACCTTCTCAAGTAATGTCAATCCCTAATGACCAAGCAAGCGTTCAAATATATGAGCCTGTGGGTGCCATTCCTGTTCAAACCACCACAAATGCCAATAACACAAAAAACTGAAAAAGAAAAGAAGTCTTTGCAGAAGTCTAGAAAATTCTGCTGGGTGTTAGGAGACAAAGCAAGAAAGTACAAGAAGAACATTGTTAACACTATAAAATGCTGCTAAGAAATCAAATAAGGTAATTATGGAGAATGTTCATTAACTTTAGGGACACAGAGGCCACTGGTGGCTTTGCAAAGATCAGTTTTAATGAAGTAATAAAAACAGAAAACAAATTAGAGTGCCTTGTGGAGAAAAGAACTTGAAATACAGACACCAAGTATGCACAATTGATTCTCTAAGTATGCCTTTGAAGGAGAAGAGAAAGAAAGAGTAAATGGAACAATACACAAAATGGACATGGCATGTGACTAGGGAGACAGAACATCAATAGCAAAACAGCAGTGCTGAGCTAACAAGCACACAGATGTGAACCAGACCCATCACAACGGGTAAGGAGGAAGTCGGAGCAAGAGAGCAACTGATGAGCATTTGACTGTCTACAGCTCAGATCCCAAGGCATCCTAGGATCACAGTTGGAAGCACAGTTGAGGTCAAAGTCTTTTATTATTTTTCTTTTATGTACATGAGTGTTTTGCTTGTAGGTTTGTCTGTGCACCATGTGAGTGCCTGGTACTTGAGGAGACCAGAATACAGCATCAGATCCCCTAGAACTGGAGTTACAGATGGTTGTGTGCTGCCATGTAGGTGATGGGAATTGAACCTGAGTCCTCTGCCAGATAAGATAAGCACTCAGTGCTCTCATCTGCTGAGGTATCTTTGCAGCTCCAAGTTCAAATTCTTGTTCTGGCATTTATTAGTTTCCTTCACCTTTGAAATAGGAATAATCTTTTTATTTTTTCCAGATATCCATTTTTAAAAATACACCTTTCTATTCAATTCAATTAAACGTGTATAACACACACCTAAAAAATATGAAATATAAGCGAACTTTCTCTTTCTGTATGTCAGAGCAAGTAATCAAGAAGAATTTAATATAATAACATAGATATGTAAAACACATTTTCATATATGAATTCTAACACTGTCAGAGTTGATTGGTTTGTTGTTTTCTTTTTTTAGACAGGTCTCATTGTGTTGCCCTGAGTGTCCTAGAACTGTTCCATGCACTGCTGTTCCTGAAAGGGATCCTGACCTGCATTTTACAAAATGCAATGAGAGCCTTTGCTATATAGAATGCAGTGGCCTCAAATTCACAATAGATTTGTCTGCCTCTGCCTCTGCCTCTGCCTCTGCCTCTGCCTCTGCCTCTGCCTCTGCCTCTGCCTCTGCCTCTGCCTCAAGTGCTGGGGTTGAAGGTGTTCCCACTATACCTGGCACCTTGTCCTGTTGAAATGTGCTGTGTGGTACAATATTGTCATGCTACAATGTTTACTTTACACCATTTTAAAACCCAGTCTTTTACTCCAATTTTATCTCTCCACAGCTCTCAGAAGCAAGTAGGGCAGGTGTTATTGTTCCTTGTTACAGATAAAGAAACTGGGGCAAGCTGAGGTGAAGGAGTCAAGCCTCAAGAGTCGAGCCTCAGCTGCTCAGTGATGGCTAGCCAGGACCAGCCTCTGGAGCCAGGGCTTTCTTTGCATTTTGTAATACACAGGTCAGGACCCCTTTCAGCATCGACAGTGCACAGAACAGTGGTGTGTGGGAAATGCATTACTTCTCACACTTGAAATTTTCAGAGAGAAATACAGCACATCAATTCAAGTTTCTTTCAACCACAGATTACTCAATTATCCCCCAGAGGGACTACTTCACTGGCATCGCATCCTTCTTCCCCTGAACCTGGCCAAGTACTAGCCTCTCCACTGTAAAGTTTGACACTAAGAAGACCTGAGGATAAAAGGTCGACTCCTGAGGCCCAGTGAGTGGAGAAGGAAACCATGAATCCATCTAAAAGAAATGCAGTGTCCAGGAGAGCGAGAATCCTTAAGTATCTCAAGGACATTGGTGACATCACTTTATAGATGACTTGCTCTACTCCTAAAAAGTGTTCTGGAATCTACTAGATCTTACTTACTAAACAAATTTACATACAGATAACAGTGAATATTATAATCATAATACATGGAAGATATGACTGTGCCCAATAGTTGACATAAATAATATTCAAGAAGCAAGATGTTGGAAGGCATTTTAGAGGATGGAAGCAATGAATGATCCCTTTAGGGCCGTATCTTACTGGTATAAGTCTGGCTTGAGGCAGAATGACTGTCTTTTATCATTATATCCTTCAACTTTGAAAGGATATAATCCTTTCACTTTTCCTTTGCCAAAAATTTGACTATTATGGGATAGAACTACACATAGAAGTCTTACTACATGGGTAGTTTCTGTAGGCCTACACTCCTTGTGGTCATGTGCCTACTACATCATCAGCAGTTACTTTTGTAAACCATGGGCACATGACTCAAAATCTCTACCCTTTTCTTCTCTATCAAAATTTGAAACTGAGGGGCTCTAGGGTTAAATAAAACACAAAATTGGCGCCAGATCTACACAAACCAAGGTAGCATCACCGAAGAGAGGAAAGGCACCTGTGTATAGCAAAAGAGAAGCAGATAAATGGAAAATGCCAGCAGAGAAGGCTGATTATCCAGTACCAAGAGTCATGAGGAGAGCAACCTCACTTATCTGCCTATCCATTTGTCCATTCAGATATTCGGTGCATTTGCTAGCAACCCTACTATACTACCAGTTCTGAGGATTCACGACTGAATAGAATAGTCAAAGACCATGCTGTCACAGGTTTGAAGCACTATGAGAGCTGCTATGACAGAGTTATAAATATTATGACAGAGGCTCAGAATGCTAGGGGAACATAGAACATGACCACTAAACTTCCTGTAGCTTCTGGGCAGGCGTCTCGGTTTCTACACTGTAGAGCCTCATTGTATACTTTCTGTCGTTTAGTACCTGTGACTTTCCTCATTGCTTCCGACACAACCTTCCTGTGAATTAGTGTTATGGATATCTGATTTCATCTCTTCAGCATTTTTTTTTCATTCAGTCAGAGCTGGTCCTTTCTGCCCTGTGGGGCTGTTGATCACTAGAGAGCATTTCTCTTGCCCTTTCAACTGGCTAATCAAACTCTCTGTATTCTGACTGAAGTATCTGGCTCAGACTACTGTGGATGACTCAGCACTTTTTGTGAAGACTCATGGGAAAAATGAGAGACCTGTCTGCCCTTCTGAAATTGCAAGTGCAAGGTCTTTCTGAGTTCAGAGCTATTGAGACCCTTATTGCTTCCATTAAGGAACACTCTCCTGTGTATGAGGGCAACAGAGTTGAGAGATCTTTAAACATTTCTTAAACGTTTTAGTTTTATGAGCCAATCAATGTTGCCTTTCCTGCAACATATTTGGGTTACTTTTACTCAAAACTAGAAATATTCTCAGTAATATACCTGTCTTAGATATATTTCTGTTCTCCTGTTCTGTGCCCAAATAATGTGTAACCAGGATGGTGTAATGGGGCTGAGCACAGCAAGGGCAAAATTGATTTACTCTCTTTTTTCTCTTTCTCAGATCTTAAAAGCTCACTGTATAACACTTAACTCAACAGTTCTTCAAACAATTCCCCATGTCAACATTGGTGAGATGGTGACACAGCTATCCCTACCCTGTGGTACTTTTTTAAAGTTAATTAGCTAAAATGTGGCTGTTTTGATATCTTCAATGTGTTCTGGCACCAAAGTCAGCCGCATTCCCAGTTAACGGCTCTGCCTGAGTTTGATCCCTCTATGCCAAGTCTAGTGTATTTAGTCTTCTGCTTCAGCTCTGCTCCCTTGGTGTGCAAACTAAAACATGCCAACTGGAACATTATGAATCTATTTAATTATCCTTTTGAAAAATTAAAATCATAACATAAATTTTATTACCCAGCTAGAGTCTAATTTTTATATGCAAATTTTAATACATTAATAGTATAATCAGATTTCTAAGGCACTTAAATTGTGCCAGTTTATATTTTAATGCAGAGGACAAATGCATTTTTCAAAGCTTGGTAAAAATAATATGGAAATAGTTACAGCAACAATCAGACGCAGGTATCCATCATATAAAAGAAAAATCACTTTTGTCCAGATTCCTTCCTCTCTTTAATACACAACAGTTCTGGGCTAAAAATAGAGAAAACTGCAGCTTTCTTTTTTTTTTTTTTTTTAATTTTCCTGTACTGCTATGAGATCTGTCCTTAAAACTGCAATAGGGAAACATGAAAAAGGTTCTACTCTTGGACTTAAAACTATTCCAAAGAAATGTTAAGTCTGTGTTGGAATATTTAAAAGATCATTTATTTCTAAAAATTTTTACAGATATTAAAATATTATTAAAATGAATTACCACACTTTCGTATCTAGACAACATAACAAAACAAAACACTGCTGTAATTTTAGGAGTTTAGAATCCCATTTGGAGATTATGTTTGTCCTAGATTTTGTCCATGAAACACAACCTACACACACCTGGGTAGAGGAAATCACAATTGAGGAACTGCCTCCATCAGACTGGCCTGTGGGCATGTCTGTGGGGAGTTTTATCGATTGCTATTGCAGGCAGTGCCATTCCTGGGCAGTCAGTCCCAAGTTATATAAGATAGGTAGCTGAGCAAGGCATGGAGAACAAGTCAGTAAGTAGTGTTCCTCCTCTACGTCAATTCCTGGCTCAAGATTCCTGGCTCATTACTGCTTTGGCTTCCCTCAGTGGTAGACTGTGACCTGTAAGCCAAACAGACTCTTTCCTCTCCAAGTTGCTTTTGGTTAAAGCAGTCTGTCACAGCAGCTGAGAGGCAGACTAGGACAATATTGCTATTTATTTGAAGAATGACCTAGACAGATATACTCTAGCAACCATACCAGTGCATTGGAGGCAATCCTTACTGTGCGTGTGTGTGTGTGTGTGTGTGTGTGTGTGTGTGTGTGTGTGTGTGTGTGTGCGTGCATGTGTGCGTGCATGTGTGCGTGTGTGTGCGTGCATGTGTGCGTGCATGTGTGCGTGTGTGTGTGTGTGTGTGTGTGTGTGTATGTGTGTGTGTGTGTGTGTGTGTGTGTGTGTGTGTGTGTGTGTAAGAAGGAAAGGAAAGAGAGAGAGTGCATCAGAACATGTCATAGCACTTGTATGGAGGGCAGAGGACAACTTGTAGGTGTGTGTTCTCTCCTTTCACTGTGGTAGTTGCAAAGATCAAATTCAGGTAAGGCTATTTGGCAAGTACCTTTACCCACTAAGTCATCTTGGTGGTCCCTAGAGCCTTGTTTTAAAATATAAACTTTGCTATATTTATACACAAACATAGAGACCATTCATATTTGTGTTTGTAAGTTATAGTTTCTTTGTTAAAATATGTCTTAGTTTGGGTTTTATTGTTGTGAAGAGACACTATGAGCACAGCAATTCTTATAAAAGAAAACATTTAATTGGGATTGGCTTACCATTTCACTGGTTTAGTCATGATGGAAAGTATGGCAGTGTGCAGGTAGAAATGGCGCTGGAGATGCCAAGAGTTGTACATCTCGATTCTCAAGCAGCAGAAGGAGACCATGTGCCATACTGGCATAGCTTGAAGATAGAAGACCGTAAAGTTCACCCTTTCAGTGACACACTTCCTCCAACAAGGCCACACCTACTCCAGCAAAGTCACACCTCCTAATAATGTCACTCCCTGTGGGCCAAGCATTCATACACATGAATCTAAGGCCCATTCTGTCTCTTCACTGCAATAAAACCCAAACTAAGACAAAATGTCTTATTTCACATATGAAATAAAAGGGAATGATGAATCATTTTCCCCCAGCCCATTAAGAAACCCTCTCTTGAGATGGAGAGATGACTCAGCTGTTAAAGGTTAGGCTCACAACCAAAACAGTAAGAAACTTTCTCTTAGCTTTTTAAAGATCAATATATTTAAGAATTTATCTGAACTTATCTCCATTTTATCTACATGAGGATTACATATGAGACAGCACACAAACCAAGCGGACACAATTCTGTGGGGTAACTACATAGGCATTATGATTCTGGATAATCTCCATCTCTCAATATTGATAACACTTAATGCTGTTTGAGAGTAAAGACCTAGGTACCTCTTTGCATTATTGTGGTCAACCACAAACATCTAACCACAGATGAACAAATCATCATTCCTTTAAGTGTGGTATATTAAAGGACCAGAGCAGAACATGGAGGAGATGTAGACTAACAGAGTAGAAGGGAAACCAGAAAGAAAGTTCCAGAATGATCTGGAATGATCCCTGAGAAGCCAGGGAGCATCAGAGAGGCCCTGGACCACCAGGCTCCAGAAAAACAGGTAAGGCACCCAATGAAAGGTACAGAATTCTAAGGGACTAACATCATTTTTACATTTTAGATAAAATTAATTCTACTATATTTCATAACACTTTCTAAATGTGCTATCGGGTTCATGGCATTGACAGCAGACTTTGAAATTAAGGGAAATTTTTCTCATGAGTTAATTAATTAATTAATTAATTTCTCCTTAATTAATTATCAAAGATAGTTGGCTGACTCTGGCAGTGAAATTTCTTTTCCTTTTTTTCCATTTTCTCATATGCATGCTCTGCTACAGCTTACTGAACAGCTGAAAATTCAATAACTAAATGCATTCGTAAATGATTTAGTAGAATGCGAAAGGAAAGACAAGCTGCCAGAGCCACACCACAGGTCTCCCACTTTGCCAAAAAATGATTACAGTGGTGTCGGGGCTGATTGTGTGAATCCAGGAGGTCAGGATGCTGGGGAGGCTGCTGCTTTTGCAGCTGCTGCTCTCAGAGCAGTGCTGAAGGGGCCCAGCATCTGCACACATGTGATGACAAAGCAGAGGTTTGAACACATCCATATCACGGTTTCTTCCTTCCTCCCCTTCAAACTCAGTGAAGATGTTCCACTGAAATTCAAGACATCAGCTTAGAATATGTTAATGTTCATAAATTAAATTGCTCACAGAAGGTGATCAATTTTTAATGTTTACACTCAAGATGTTCTTTTTAATTAACACTTAGCTACATTTGTTCTCTGTGTGATGCAGAAAATGTCTGAACTTGCAGAGAACGGCAATAAGTTGTTAGACATTAAACTGCAGTAATTTTCAGACCTGTGCCTTTCTGCTAAAGGAAGAGGGTTTAGCTTAAGATAGCAGACAGCATAAAGATACCTGAGTCACTCTCAGAAGTAGCAGGAAGTTACTCAGTAAGTATATATTTTTGGAAAGTTACTTGAATTCCTGATAAGGAGGTGGATGTGGATGTGCTCACATACAGGAGTGTGGAAATTGAAAGGGACTTCTCTATTCAGCTAAAGTTGATTAATTTAGAATCCATAAACATTACTAGTTACCTGTACAGAACTAGATTTTAAAAAGACAGATTGTTCACTAGAACTGTGATTGTGGGAAATGAACCTAACTCCTTAGAGAAAACAAGGTCTGGGCTGAAACATGTTCATGGGTCAAAGTGAGCAGAGTGGCTTCCATGGTAGTTTTGTCAAGTGTCTTAGTTTGGGTTCTACTCCATGACCAAAAACAACGTAGGGAGAAAGGAGTTTATTTGGCTTGCTCAGGAACTCAAGGCAGGAATCTAGAGGCAGGAATAGAAGTAGAGGCCATGGAGGAGTGCTGCTTACTGACTTACTCATCATGGTTTTCCCAGTTTACTTTTGTCTAAAACTCAAGAGTGACACCACCCACAGTGGACTTCCACATCAAATATAATCAAGAGAATCTTCCCATAGCATTTCTCAGTTAAAATCCCCTCTTCCTAAATGGTCTTGGTTTGTGTTAGGTCAGCAAAACACAAAAACCAAAAGCAAAAACATCAGACCAGAGTAATAATTTCTGGGCCAGTGAGATGGATCAGTGAGAAAAGACATTGCTGGCAAGCCTGATGACTGGAGTTCCTTCTCCAGGACCTGCATGGTGAAAGTTGTTCTCATACTCCATATGAATGCTACAGCACACCATACACCTCCCCACACAAAAGAAAGAAATATATAGTTTCAAGGCTTAGTTGATAATACAGAACCCTTTAGGCACATATTATGGTGGTTATTGGCACTAGTGTAAGTGTTGGGATCAAGACAGACGTCTAATGATTCACACAAGCCTTGCTTACAGTTATCTATGCAAAATGTTAGTATGTGACCTGTTAAAATTATTATTTAAATCCATAAAAAGGCAGACTATATGAGACAAACAGAGAATGTTCCTTTGTGATCCTGAAAAATCAGTGTTGGGAACTTCCTGGTCCATGTTTCTGAAATATTCATTATAATTTATCACACATGGAACTAGAAAATCAAAATGTTTAATTTTAGTTTATCCAAATTACTTTTATTTCCCAAATATTGCTTTAGTATTAGGTTATGAACAAGTCTTTTTGTCATTGTTGTAGTTTGGTTTTTATTTGTTTTGATTTCTGAGACAAGGGTTTCTCTGTGTGGCCTTAGTTGTCCTAAAACTCACTCTGTAGAATATGGTGGCCCCAAACTCAGAGATCCATCTGCAACTACCTCCCGGGTTCTGGGATAAAAGACATGTGCCACCATGCCTAACTGTGTGAACAAGCCTTTTTAATAGCAAGTTTTTAGGGACTTTCATATTTCCTGAAGTAGATATTCAAGAGTGTTAAAGATAATGTAGTGGTGTGAACTCTCCATAGACTCAGGAATTTGAACACTTTGTCTCTAGTTGTTTGCATGCACAGCCTTGCCAGAGAGAGTTTCTCACTCAGGGTGAGCTTTGAGATTAAAAGCCTCAGCACACTTCCGTTTTGCTCCCTCTGCTTCCTGATTTATGTTTGGGTTTTGAGTGCTCCCCTTCTTGCTCCTTCTGCCATGCCTGCTGCCTTCTGCTGGGCTGTCTCTGCCATGATGGGTCTCACCCTCTGGAACCAGAAGCCAAATAAATTCTTTCAAATAAATTCTTTCTTCCATAAGCTGTCCTTGATCATGGTGTTTTATCACAGAAACAGAAAAGTAGTTAATACAGAAGGAAGAGGAGGAGGAGGAGGAGGAGGAGGAGGAGGAGAAGGAAGATATCAACTGGTAAAAAAAGACTTTATTATTATTAACTGGACAGTTTGTTTTGAATTTAGATATTTGATGAATAATATATTCTATAAATAAAACTGTTTAATTCCTGTCAGCGATAATTCTATTGGCTTGGGATTTGGAGAGGTTTCATCCATTTGAATTAGCGCACCATCATTGCTGGGAGCGTTTGGCTTGGTTAAGCATCACATATTGATCTGATATGTGATAGTGGAGTCACTGTGGAGTTAGGCCATCCAACCTCTAGAAGAGCACACAACTCAAGTACAAAATAATGATCTCACTCAATGCTTGACAAGCCTCATACACACTAGATTTGGCTTTTTAGTTTTCAAAGCACACAGTATATGTATGTGTATACACACACACACACACACACACACACACACACACACATGTTCTATTAGTTTTTTTCCTTTAGAGAACCCTGAGTAATGCAGACCCTATCAATCACAGCTCTCTGACTATAGTAAATAAGCAAAATGTTGGATTGTTAATATTTTAAATATGTCAAGAATTGGCAGGGTTTTTTTTCTATAACACATCAGAAAATAATTATGCCATGCATGACATGCATTGCAGGTCTTTGGTTTTTATTGCCTGTGCTCTACTCTGCTCTGCTGATCTTTGGTACAAATACTAGATCACATCATTATGGAAAAGAAGGAGGAAGAGAAGAAGGAGGAGAAAGGAGGAGGAAGAGGAGGATAAAAAGAAGCAGCAGCTACAAATAGTAGAAGCCAAAATAACCTGGTTGCATTCTAATACATTGACTTACACAAACAGGCAACTTGTTGACAGCCCCACCTCTCAGTGCACCACCTCTCAGGGGGACCCACAACCTTTTCAGTTGCAGTTTTATCATGATAGCTTTGTTTTATAGCTTTAACTATTACTTATTTCAAAAAATACTGCAATATATTAACCAACTAAGTAGCTATAGTACATTATTATTAAAGAAATTACATAAATAACACTGACCAAAATATTAACCTCTGTGCTTTTGATGAGATTATCATTTCTAAAGATTGGCTATTAGGGAATTTCATTAAATTGTATTAAGCTAGCTAATATAACTTTATAAATTGTGCCTAGCAAGTGCAAAGTGATTAAATAAAAATTCCCTAGTGTTCAATGCTAGAATACAAGAACTGTTTAATTGTTACACAGAAAATAGCGCAGTTATCAGTAGGGCATGCTGGACATACAGGGTACCTTTGTCATGTTCTATTGCTGTGAAGACACCATGACCATGGCAACTCTTATAAAGGCAAACATTTAACTTAGGCTTGCTTACAGCTCTAGAGGTTTAGTCCATTGTAATCATGGCAGGGAGCACAGTAGCACGCAGACAGACATGGTGCTGGAGAAGGAGCTGAGTGTTCTACATCCAGATCCACAGGCAGCAGGAAGAGAAGGACACTGAGCTTGGATTGAGCCGATGAAACCCCAAAGCCTTTCCCCAGGGACACACTTCCTTCAGCAAAGCCACACCTAGTCTAAAAACAAACAAACAAACAAACAAACCCTTCTAATCCCTCTCAAATAGTGCCACTCCCTAAAGATCAAGCATTCAAATATATGAGCCTGCGGGGAGTGGGGTGTTGGTGTTCTTATTCAAATCACTACACTGGGTATATTGGTATATTAAGGTTCTTTAGAGTAACAGAACCTAGAAAATGAATCTCTCTCTCTCTCTCTCTCTCTCTCTCTCTCTCTCTCTCTCTCTCTCTCTCTGTGTGTGTGTGTGTGTGTGTGTATACATATATATGTAGAGGGGATTAGTTACAGGCTGTGGTCCAGCTAATGCAACAATGGCTGCCTATGAACAGAAGGTCCAAGAATCCTTTAGTTGTTCTGTCCACAAGGCTGGATGTCTCAGATGGTCTTCGGTATATGCTGGAATCCTGAAGACGTAGATCCTCTAGTCAACAGATAGAAACTTTCTAGCTGAAAACTGTGCTTTGAGCTTATTCAAAAGGAAATACTCAGAATGTTTCTACAATATCTAAAATAAGCCCTGAAGCAGAGATTTTAAGGTGGCTACTCAGGGACTAAGATATGAAGAGTTGCTACTCAGGGACTAAAATACTGGCTCTAACGCCAATGAAGAAATAGACTTGCTATTTAGGGCAAGAACAAACAGGCAAAAAGTAAGACTTCCTTCTTGCATGTCTTTTATATGGGCTTCCAGCAGAAGGTATAGCCCGCATTAAAGGTGTGTCTTCCCATCTGAAAGACCCAGATTAGAAGTGGATCTTCCCACCTCAAATGATTTAATCACGCAAAAATTTCTCACAGGTATTCACAGCCACTTGGGGGTTTTAGTTAATTCCAGATGTAGTTAAGTCAAAATATAAAATATCCACCACACTGGGCACATACAGGGCCCCTCTCTTCTGGAGAAACTGCACCACTAATAACTTTGCTCAATATATCTTAATATGTCCAGGCAGACACACACACACACACACACACACACACACACACACACAGAGAGAGAGAGAGATACAGGCACACACATACACAGAGAGAGAGAGAGAGAGAGAGAGAGAGAGAGAGACAGACAGACACACACACACACACACACACACACACACACACAGAGAGAGAGAGAGAGAGATACAGGCACACACATACACAGAGAGAGAGAGAGAGAGAGAGACAGACAGACACACACACACACACACACACACACACACACACACACACACACAGCAGAAAGAGTGAAACCTAGGTGCCCTAGAATAATAAAGAACATGTTTCCAGCTCAAGAGCAAGCAGCGAGGTTTTCCACCCTCTAAGGGTCTAAGTGTGGCTCCATCACCAGATTATGCTGATCTGCAGAGGTAAAAGGAGCCACATCCTCATATTAGAGAGTCAGAGGATGGGCCAAAGCAGGCAGTCAGGATTTTGTACAGCACATCTAGAAGAAGGTAGATTCTCCAATCAACAGATGAAAACTTTCTAGCTGAAAACTGTGCTTTGAGCTTATTCAAAATGAAATACTCAGAATTTTTCTACAATATCTGTAATAAACCCTGAAAGAGAGATTTTAAGGTTGCTACTCAGGGTCTAAGATATGCAGCACATAAAATACTATCTAAATTGGACCAATTCTGTGGTGGTTTAAATGAAATGTTCCTCTATAGTCTTCAACATTTGAATACTTGGTCCCCAGCTGATGCTGCTGTGTGGGGAAATTTAAAAGGTATGCCTTGATGAGAGAAGTATGTCACTGGAAGCAGCCTTTGACAGTTTAAAGGCTTATGCTATTTCCTTCTGACTCTTTCTGCTTCACATTTACGGTTCAAGATGTGAACTCCCAGATTTCTGCTTCTGACACCATGCCTGCCACTTGCTGTCTTGCATCCCTACCATGATGGATTCTATCCCTGTGAAACCATACAGCCAAATAAACTCTTCTGTATGTTGTCTTGTTTGTGGTGTTTTATTGCAGAAACATAAAAGTAACTAATTCAAGAGCTTTCTCTTTGGCCAAACTCTCCTGGCTGTCTCTGGCAATCTGCCTCCATCACTTGATGTCTCATCCTTTTATGTGATAGACAGTCTTCCTTGGTAAGGTGATCTGTTCATTCTGAGAGAACAAAGCTCAAGGCTTTGGGTTGTAGAAGTTCCACATTACAAAAAACATTTCAGGTATGTACTGTGTGTGGGTCAAAATAAACCATGGGAAGTAAGGAAAGAGACTCCACCTCTTGGAGGCAGGCTCTACAACCGAGGTGTTGTGTCTTTCAATCTACCACTACTAGTGGGGGGTGAGGGCTATAGTCTTGATTAACATATTCCCACTTTTGGGTTGTTAAATCCCAAATTAAGATCCTTCAATTAGTAGATGCCGGTTAGCAGGTTTAGGTGAGGCCTCTCTAAAAACCACCTTAAGAGCCTGCTTTTCTGAGTGGGGTGTACATGAATGGATGGTCTAATAAAGGTATTTAAGAGTGAAATTTTCTTCACTCTTCATCCCTTCCAGTTTTATTTCATAGATTTTAAGGAAAGGAACATATATGGCATCCAAGTCTGTGGTAAGTAAGACTGTCAGTTCAGTGGTGTGTATAATTTCTACTTTTTAAAATAATAGATGAAAGTCCATGGAGGAGTGTTCTACTTTTCTACAGACAAGCTTTGTTAATAAGGAGTACATGAATATGTTTTCCAGGCATCATAGGTCTAATATATGACTATAATTAATTTAGACAGACAAGCAACAAGACAAGAGTTCTTTCTTCTGTATGAGAAACTGAAACAGGAAGTTAAGGATTTGGTTCCAGGACATAGATCTACCTAATAGGAAAACTGATGCCTTAATACCAAACCCCACATCACTGGTATTTATGCCATTTCGGGCCTACTGTCTGAGTGAGAGCTGGCAGACTGTTTCCTATAAAGAGCAAGATAATACTTCACACTTTGCAGGCCACATAGGCTCTTGCAGCTATATGCAATGCAGCTTTGCCACTGTCACACAAAAGCAGACATGAACAAATCCCAGAGAGAAAGGGCATCTGGAACCACATCTGTACTTCCCTGACTTCTGCCCAGAGAACCATTTGCCCTTGCTGATTTTAATAGGTACACTTTTGTTGGAATGAGCTTCAATTCCAATTCAGTGTAAGAGTTTTTCTGAATTTTGTGACGTCATTGAAACTGAAGTTAAGAGAACCACTAAACAGGGTTTTTATCAAAAATATATTAATGGAAAAGTTAAGAGTGTAATTGGTGACTTCACTCTTGAATACACATGCAATGATTACTCCCTGCTCTGCTGTCTGACTGTTAGTCTAGGAACAACACCCATGTGAATACCTCCCAAGCTCATGTGTAGTGTGCAAAACATGGGGTGGGTGAGAGTCAGAGGTGGTGTAACAGGGTAATTGGGTCCCTTAAAACAAATATCCAGAAAACCCTACAATGGCAGGGAAAATGGGCTGAACCCCAGTTGCCCTGGTGCCTCAGTAGCTCCCCCAAAGGAAGAATTACCTCCTGGGAAACAACTTACTATCTCACAACTCTGATGCCTTGTTACACAATTGAAGCTATGGACACTTGGTTTTGGCTTTTCTTTCAGCTGTTATACAGACTGTAACATTGGATACAGGGAAAGTAGACAGAACCTGAGAACTTTTCTCTTTCCTGTTCTGCACCAAATTATAAATATACGAATTTCCTTTCCCAGTTCCTGCCTCCTATTTTTTGACAAGCAGAGGGAAGTAGTGAGAAACAAACTGAGATTCTGGTAACCTCAGGTCCCTGTGCTGTGGTAAGAGGATATCAAAACTACTATGATTTCATCTGACTTTCAGAGGAAAAAGATTTCTCCTTGACCTATCACATAGAGAACTCGTCTTCTAGGTTATTCCTAAAGTAGGATGCACATTTTCAGCTGAGCTATTTATCTTCTGTGAGTCATTGAACAAAAGTTACAAACTCTTTGGACTTGTTTCCTTTCTTGCAGATAGGAAAAACAGCAACTGCTACAAAAAATATTATGAAAATTAGCAGAGATTGTGTGTGTACATGTGTGTATGTGTGCTTGTGTGTGTGTGTATGAGTAAAAATGAACAACAGATAGAGTTCATGTAACCATTCTCCTCCTTTCCAAAAGGATACCATCTTTCTGACCATTCTTCTTCCACTCTCCACCTTCTGGGGAGCATCCTGCTTTCTATGCTTCTTGTAAAAATCCAACTTAACCATCTCACACCAGTCAGGATGGCTAAGATCAAAAACATAGGAGACAGCAGTTGTTGGCGAGGATGTGGAGAAAGAGGAACACTCCTCCACTGCTGGTGGAATTGCAAGCTGGTACAACCACTCTGGAAAGCAGTCTGGCGGTTCCTCAGAAAACTGGGCATGACACTCCCGGAGGATCCGGCTATACCACTCCTGGGCATATACCCAGAGGCTTTACCTGCATGCAATAAGGACACATGCTCCACTATGTTCATAGCAGCCTTATTTATAATAGCTAGAAGCTGGAAAGAACCCAGATGTCCCTCAACGGAGGAATGGATTCAGAAGATGTGGTATATCTACACAATGGAATACTACTCTGCAATTAAAAACAATGAATTCACAAAATTCCTAGGCAAATGGTCAGAACTTGAAAATATCATCCTTAGTGAGGTAACCCAATCACAAAAGAACACACATGGTATGCAGTCACTGATAAGGGGATATTAACCCAGAATCTCGGAATACCCTAGACACAATTCGCATATCAATAGATTTCTAAGAAGATGGAAGGAGAGACCCCTGGTCCTGGAAAGACTGGATGTAGGGGAACACCAGGACAGAGAAACGAGAGGGGGTTGAATGGAGAAAAGAGGGAGGGAAGGGGGCTTATGGGACTTTCGGGGAGGGAGGAAACGGGAAAGGGGAAATGATTTGGAATGTAAATTAAAAAAAATAAAATATAAAAAAAAAGAAAGAAACCATAAAAAAATAAATAAATAAATCCAACTTAAAAGATCTACTAATACAAATAAATATATAATATTTTTGATTTATAACTTAAAATCCTTTTGTATAAGAACTCAGTTCACAATCAGGTTGTTGCCAAGTATATTCTTTCAATTGAAAAACTCGAAGTAATTGAACTTTGTCCTACAGCCCCCCTCCCCAGAAGAAACTAAATGTGCTTAAGATATGGCTTACATATTTTACCAGTGGGATGTGAAATGGTTTGCAATGGAACAGTCTAGACCAGTGATTCTCAACCTTCCTAATGCTGAAACCCCCAACCATAAAATTATTTTCAATGATATTTTATAACTGTAATTTTGCTACTATTTTGAATCATAATTTAAATATTTTTAGTGATAGAGGTTTACCCAAGGGGTCATGACCCACAGGTTGAGAACCACTAGATGGTTATGTGAAGTACTATGTCATGCAGACTACCCACAGCTTATCTGTAATTCTAGATTAACCAAAGACCTTGATTTAAAGAGAAAAAAAATCACTTGAACTTAACGCTACAGAACCCATTACAAAAAGCTTTTGGGAGGGGGATAGAGTGGGAATAAAATTGGCTTCATTAACAAAACCCTGCATGTCCATCCACTTCAGTTTCCCTAAGCTGAGGCTTTATAGGTTCCCTGTTCTGTCAGAAAAGCATGGCATATGCTGCTTCAATGGATATGAAGCTCTTTCTGCTATAAAAACAAAGATCCAACAGAAAACTCTTCATCTTCTCCCTGTGATGGTTAGTTTTGTTGTCAACTTGGCAGAATGTAAAATCACTTGAAAAAAGAGTCACATGAGGCATTTATATAGTTAAGTTGGCCTGACTGTTGGGAAATTATCTTGATTATGCTAATTGAACTGGAATAACAGCCCTGTCCACTGTGGAAGAAAAAATTCCCTAGGCAAGGAATTCTAGATTGTATAAAGTGGAGAATGTACACTGAATATTAGTAAGCATGACTGTGTTAATTCATTACCCTCTGCTCTTGACTTCAGAAGCAACTTGACTAGCTGCTTCAAGTTCCTACCATTCAGTAGTCCTCACAATGATGGATTGTAACTGGGAACCCTTTCTCCCTTTAGCTGCATTTTCCAGGGTATTTAATCATAACAACAGGAAAGATTAAGGCAACTTCACAATTCACATTTTCAACCCCCTCCCCCTGTCTAAATTATTGAACTTGAACACTTTTTAGTTTGGATATTCCTTCATAACTTGAATATTCTATAAAGATCCCAAGGCAACTTTACTGAGTATGTGTTAACAGCAAAGACATAATGTCATTTTAAGACTTATTACTATTTCTTCACCCCTGAAGAAATAGAAGTTGTCATTGGAAGTCTTCCAACCAAAAAAAACACAGGTCCAGATGGTTTTAGTGCAGAATTCTATCAGACCTTCAAAGAAGACCTAAAACCAATACTCTTCAAACTGTTCCACAAAATAGAAACAGAAGGAACACTACCCAACTCGTTCTATGAAGCCACAATTACACTAATACCAAAAGCACACAAAGATCCGACAAAGAAAGAGAATCTCAGGCCAATCTCTCTTATGAATATCGATGCCAAAATTCTCAATAAAATTCTTGCCAACCGAATCCAAGAACACATCAAAACGATCATTCACCACGATCAGGTAGGCTTCATCCCAGGGATGCAGGGATGGTTCAATATAAGGAAATCCATCAATGTAATCCACTACATAAACAATCTCAAAGAAAAAAACCACATGGTCATCTCATTAGATGTTGAGAAAGCATTTGACAAAATTCAGCATCCTTTCATGCTAAAGGTCTTGGAAAGATCAGGAATTCAAGGCCCATATCTAAACATAGTAAAAGCAATTTACAGCAAACCAGTAGCCAGCATCAATCTAAATGGAGAGAAACTTGAAGCAATCCCACTAAAATCAGGGACTAGACAAGGCTGCCCTCTCTCTCCATATCTTTTCAATATAGTACTTGAAGTTCTAGCTAGAGCAATTAGACAACAAAAAGAGGTCAAAGGGATACAAATTGGAAAGGAAGAAGTCAAACTATCACTATTTGCAGACAATATGATAGTATACTTAAGTGACCCAAAGAACTCCACCAGAGAACTCCTACAGCTGATAAACGACTTCAGCAAAGTGGCCGGATATAAAATCAACTCAAGCAAGTCAGAAGCCTTCCTATACTCAAAGGATAAGCAGGCTGAGAAAGAAGTAAGAGAAATAATACCCTTCACGTTAGCCACAAACCATATAAAGTATCTTGGCGTGACTCTAACCAAACAAGTGAAAGATCTGTATGACAAGAACTCCAAGTCTCTGAAGAAAGAAATTGAAGAAGACCTCAGAAGATGGAAAAATCTTCCATGCTCATGGAATGGCAGGATTAATATAGTAAAAATGAGCATCTTACCAAAAGTAATACACAGATTCAATGCAATCCCCATCAAAATCCCAACTCAATTCTTCATAGAGTTAGAAAGAGCAATTCAAAAATTCATCTGGAATAACAGAAAACCCAGAATAGCTAAAACTATTCTCAAGAGTAAAAGAACCTCTGGGGGAATCAGTATCCCAGACCTCAAGCTGTACTACAGAGCAATAGTGTTAAAAATCGCATGGTATTGATACAGTAACAGACATGTAGATCAATGGAACAGAATTGAAGACCCAGAAATGAATCCACACTCCTATGGTCACTTGATCTTTGACAAAGGAGCTAAAACCATCCAGTGGAAAAAAGATAGCCTTTTCAACAAATGGTGCTGGCTCAGCTGGAGGTCAACATGCAGAAGAATGCAAATTGACCCATCCTTATCTCCTTGCACTAAGCTCAATTCTAAGTGGATCAAAGATCTCCACATAAAACCAGACACACTGAAACTAATAGAAGGGAAACTAGGGAAGAACCTTGAACATATGGGCACAGGGGAGAATTTCCTGAACAGAACTCCAATAGCTTATGCTCTAAGATCAAGAATAGACAAATGGGACCTCATTAAATTACAAAGTTTTTGCAAGGCAAAAGACACTGTCAAAAAGACAAAGTGGCAACCAACTAACTGGGAAATGATCTTTACCAACCTTACATCCGACAGAGGGCTAATATCCAATATATACAAAGAACTCAAGAAGTTAAACTCCAGAGAGGCAAGTAACCCTATTAAAAAATGGGGTACAGAGCTACACAAAGAGTTCTCACCTGAAGAATATCTAATGGCTGAGAAGCACCTAAAGAGATGTTCATCATCCTTAGTCATTAGGGAAATGCAAATCAAAACAACCCTGAGATTCCATCTCACACCAGTCAGGATGGCTAAGATCAAAAACACAGGAGACAGCAGTTGTTGGCGAGGATGTGGAGAAAGAGGAACACTCCTCCACTGCTGGTGGAATTGCAAGCTGGTACAACCACTCTGGAAAGCAGTCTGGTGGTTCCTCAGAAACCTGGGCATGACACTCCCGGAGGATCCGGCTATACCACTCCTGGGCATATACCCAGAGGCTTCCCCTGCATGCAATAAGGACACATGCTCCACTATGTTCATAGCAGCCTTATTTATAATAGCTAGAAGCTGGAAAGAACCCAGATGTCCCTCAATGGAGGAATGGATTCAGAAGATGTGGTATATCTACACAATGGAATACTATCCTGCAATTAAAAACAATGAATTCACAAAATTCCTAGGCAAATGGTCAGAACTTGAAAATATCATCCTTAGTGAGGTAACCCAATCACAAAAGAACACACATGGTATGCAGTCACTGATAAGGGGATATTAACCCAGAATCTCGGAATACCCTAGACACAATCCGCATATCAATAGATTTCTAAGAAGATGGAAGGAGAGACCCCTGGTCCTGGAAAGACTGCATGTAGGGGAACGCCAGGACAGAGAAATGAGAGGGGGTTAAATGGAGAAAAGAGGGAGGGAAGGGAGCTTATGGGACTTTCGGGGAGGGAGGAAACGGGAAAGGGGAAATGATTTGGAATGTAAATGAAAAAAAATAAAATAAATAATAAAAAAAAAAAAGAAAATATCATCCTTAGTGAGGTAGCCCAATCACAAAAGAACACACATGGTATGCAGTCACTGATAAGGGGATATTAACCCAGAATCTCGGAATACCCTAGACACAATTCGCATATCAATAGATTTCTAAGAAGATGGAAGGAGAGACCCCTGGTCCTGGAAAGACTGGATGTAGGGGAATTCCAGGACAGAGAAGCAAGAGGGAGTTGAATGGGGAAAAGAGGGAGAGAAGGGGGCTTATGGGACTTTCGGGGAGGGAGGAAACGGGAAAGGGGAAATGATTTTGAATGTAAATAAAAAAAAAGAAGATACAATGATATGATAGCTCATAACAAATATATTTTTTAAATAATTAAAGAGGGTGATAAGTATAAAAAAAAAGACTTATTACTACATGTTTTTTTTACTGTCCTTGGAGTTCTTTGATGAATCAAGATTTTCTTTGAAAAACTTTGCACCAGTATTTTTATGTTTTCCAGCAAAATATGGTTATTTTTTTTAGATTTAAAAATGGAATTTGCAATTACACATTTCTTCCTCAGCAACATGTCTCTGCTGTTCTTTGTCAGCCCTCTTTCCTGTGTCAGCATCTCCATCCCAAACTGTCTTCCTTATGTCTTCTGTGTCTTTGTTTTCACTCCATGCACCTGTGCCATTTACCTAGCAATCTCAACCAAGCTCAAAGAAAGATGTAGAGCAGGACCAAAGGCATATGAGAGCATTGCAGCTATAGTTTAAGAATCATGATTAGTGGAATAGTTGGCACATACCTGTAATTTCAGTACTTGGAAGATAGAAACTGGTGGATCAGGAGTCCAAAGCCAGCTTCAGCTACTTAACTTGAGTTCAGCCCAAGCTTAGGATAATAAAAAATAAATAAGAAACATTATTACTTAGTGCTTTGTTTAGTTAGATATGTGCACTATTTGCTTGTCCGTTTGTTTTGAAACAGTGTCTAATGTATCAGAGGGTGGCATCTAACTCATTGTACAGCAGAGGAAGACCTTTGATTGATCCTCCTGTCTCATTATATTATTTTTTGTTATTTATCCTTGGTTTTGCTCTGTTTTAAAAAAATAACCGAATTAATATAACAAAAGGTAATAAATATTTCTTGCCATGAAGGGGTAACAGAAATAGTTCATTTTGTCAAAGTCTAAATTTATGGAAGACATTTTTACAAGGATTAAACCCTCAAACTCCTCAAACTGTTAGTGAGCTAAGATCTGTAAACTTCTAACAGATTCAGTTGGAGGTGTGAATAGTAATAACACATAATAACTTTCATCCCTCCCATTATTAGGTCCTTATTATGAGATTTAATATGAAAAACTATTTGATTTTATTCTGTTTTTCAATTCTCTTCTCAAATTTGTCAGGAGCCTGATATAGCTGTCTCCTGAGAATCTCTGCCAGTGTCTGACAAATAGGTGAATGCTCCCAACCAACCATTGGACTGAGCACAGGGTCCCCAATGAAGAAACTAGAGAAGGGACCCAAGGAGCTGAAGGAGTTTGCAGCCCCATAGGAGGAACAGCGATATGAACTAACCAGTACCCTCAGAGCTCCCAGGGACTAAACCACCAACTAAAGAGTACACATGGAGGAACCCATGGCTCTAGCCACATATGTAGCAGAGGATGGCTTTGTTGGACATCAATGGGAGGGAGGTCGTTGGTCCTGTGAAGGCTTGATACCCCAGGGTAGGGGAATTGGGAGTGGATGGGTTGGTGAGAAGGGGAAGAGGGGATGGGATAGGGGGTTCTTGGAGGGGAAACCAGGAAGGGGATAACATTTGAAATATAAATGAAGAAAATATCTAATAAAAAATTGTTGCTATTAAATATTCAATAGAAGCTACAATTTAGATTACTGTTTTCTCCTTTAAAAGTTTTTCAATCTGTTATTATTTTTAGTGTCCCTTTGTCCTTAGGGTTGGTTTCAAGGGTGTGAATTTTCAACCCCAGCAGAAATTCTTCCCAGAGCACCTTGTGAAGAGAGTAATTCTCAAGTCCAGCCTGCAGGGCACAGTCCACATAATCCCCGGGTTATGTTAGAGCTCTTGATATTCTCATCCTTGTTCTTTGACCACATGGTCTGCTGCATCTGTTAGTATTGAAATCACACCTATTTATTCACTCCATGAACACATGAATTAAAACACTGTGTGTTATCCTAGTTTTGTGTTGCATTATACTTTTAATTATTGTTCTGTGTATATACCTTTTAAATCATAAATCCTATTTATTCTTAGCAACTTTATTATGCCTTAAAACAATTTGCATAATAATGTAAGTAACAATATTGCATGACAGTAAGTATATACTTTCGATAATCACTGCCTACTTTTGCTTATGTTAAAGCCAGATTCCCTTCATCCCTCTTCCTTCCTTTTTTCTTTGCTTCTGATTTACACCAAATACCCTCTCCTCACTTCTCCTCTTCCTTTAATTTTTCCTTCCTTCCCTCCCTTGTTTTCTTCCTCCCTCCCTCCTCCTTTCTTCCTCTCTCTCCTTCCTTCCTTCCTTCCTTCCTTCCTTCCTTCCTTCCTTCCTTCCTTCCTTCCTCTTAGTTGCACATCATTAAACAATACAATTTGGACCCAATGAGATTATTCAACAGATAAAGGCTATTATTACCAATCGTAATGACCTCAAACCCCACATGGTAGTAGGACATATGTGTATCAGAACATATGCATGCCACCTCCACCCCAGCCCCTGCCACACACAACAGATAAACATTTTTTAAAAAATTAAAGAAGAACCTAATTCTTTAAATGTTTTTGTCATTGCATACAAATTCTCAAGCTGGGGTAAATTAAGTTTCCTAACTTTGTTTTTCTCCTTTTACTTTAGTTTTCTGGTAATGTTATACAAGAAAGAAAACTAGAGTCAATAAATAACATCAAATTGTGAATTTGAGCATCCACCAGTGGAATGAAATAGTCACCACAAATGTTAAGGACAAAAACAAGAGGCCATTTTAGGGAAGGTGTTCAGTTTTGTATCTTGGCAACCTTTCTGCTTAAAAAAACAAATAAACAAACAATAAACAAACAAGCAAACAAACTGTACTGGCTGGTTTTGTGTGTCAACTTGACACAGGCTGGAGTTATCACAGAGAAAGGAACTTCATTTGAGGAAGTGCCTCCATGAGATCCTGCTGCAGGGGATTTTTTCAATTAGGGATCAAGCAGGGGAGGGCCCCTTGTGGGTGGTACCATCCCTGGGCTGGTAGTCTTGGGTTCTATAAGAGAGCAGGCTGAGCAAGCCAGGAGAAGCAAGCCAGTAACATCCCTCCAAGGCCTCTGCATCAGCTTCTGCTTCCTGACCTGCTTGAGTTCCAGTCCTGACTTCCTTTAGTGATGAGCAGCTGTGTAGAAGTGTAAGCTGAATAAATCCTTTCCTCCCCAGATTGCTTCTTGGCCATGATGTTTGTGCAGGAATAGAAATCCTGACTAAGATACAAACCATCTTGAGGAATTCCTTTTGTTTTGTTTGTGTGTACCTTTGTGCAGTACCAAGATAATTGTTTCCCTTATGTAGGTTCTTGACCACTTCTCATTTGGAATCTGGGTTTTCACAATATCATGAACTATTAGCAAATAGTTATTTCTAAATCAATAAGCTTTGTTAATTATCATAAAACATAGTTTGTTATGAGACACAGTCTCAGTTGCTGGTGCTCTTCTGCTTTTTATTATATCTCAGCAAACACCATCAGACACATCTCTGTTGTCTTTGGCATCATTTTTAATAAATCGAGGTAAACTTGATGAGAAGTCCTTACATTCTTCAAATGAGACTTTCTACAAAACGGAAATATTAAAAATCTTACCTTTTATGGTTGGTGTTGAGTAAATGTCTCCCCAGATTCCCTTAGCTATCTGGTACTAAGGAAGTTAATTATGTTAATGGTTTTCACATGACAAAGTACTATGGTCTGCTCAGCTTTGTTTCAGTTGCCAAGTTGTTCTCCTTCACTTTGTCTTCACTCATCTGCAGCATTAACATGTTAGAATTCCCCCTCCCCATCTATTTGAATACCTGGCTTCTTCTTTCTTGTTGCAATACCCTTCCACCAAACACAGTTAGGGTGCTTAACTTAGTGGGCTTTGTTGCTGTCATTTTTGTCTCGTTTTTACAGGATGTAGAAATGCAACAGCCTGGTGCAATTGTGTCCCTTCCTCTGCCATGTCTTTCCAGAGTAAGACTAGTGTAACCAGAGCAGTCATTTCTCTGTATAGTCATGCTTGGTTTTGTTCTTGATAACTTCTGTGATGATCACTGCACAGTGCATTAAAATAGATGAGCGTATCATTTTTAGCTTATTTTTTCAGCCCTGTACAGGCTGCTCAAGGCTTAAAATCTAAGTGGTAATGACCTATACAATAAAATAATTCATGTTCATGGATCTCTCTGAGTGAAATATTTTTGAACATTACAGACATTTTTTTTCCTTCCTAGAGTTCAAGATAGTGAATATACCTCGTTGGAAGGCTGAAGGCTACAGAAAAGAAAACACAATTCCCAAACAAGTTAGGTGGCAGCTTTTAGCCTTAACAGTAGAGCCAATACAACTTTCACCTACCCATTGTGTAAGCCAGAAAGCAAGAAACCTCATTTTATTACTGGATCCCCTCTGTTCAAAGACTACAGAGAACAGTTGGTGTAACTAAAATATCGAGCCTGTTCACAAGGTTACAGTGGGCCATTCTCATGCTTTAATTTATTCATAACATTTTATTCTGTCCTTTAAAAAAATAAACTTGGAAAAAGTAAAAATGACTTCCTGTTTCATTTTCCTTCAAGTATCAAAGAGTGGTCCCTGAGCCTGGGGCCATGGTGCCCTTTCAAGGTTTCCTCTCTAGATCTGACCTGAAGCTCTGTTTTCAAGTGACCTTTCATTGCTTTGTATAACTTAAATGTGTTTTTCTGCATGATGAAGAAAGTATTTCTCAGAAGGTAGATTACAGTTTCTACTCTTCCTTGACAACAGTTTTCTGCAGTTTTTAAAAGATGAAAATTGAGAGAGGAACTTTCTCTGCCCTCCCTACTTCAGGGGTTTCTCCTGGGGGAAGTGGGTTCTGTGAATGCTGAAACTACTTCTCATCGTCTGTGACATCTGGTCTTAGGCATTGACTGTATTCTAGTAGTTCCAACACAGATTTGTTGTGTATCACCTGTATAACTACTGCCATCTGCGACTCATCAAGACAGAGGAAAATTCCCTCCTCCAGCTATTAGAAAGGTCACTCAGGATGATACTTGATGAAGTTAGCTATCAGTGCCATCAAGGAAAAGAGGAATCAAAAAAATTATTCTGAAATTACTGAGCCATTCTCCAAAGGAAGTGTCACAGGTATGACACACCTAGAAAGAAGGTCCCTCAATAGAAGTATTAGCTTTGTCAGATCAGCTTGTGGGCGTGTGTGTGTGTGTGTGTGTGTGTGTTGGGGGGGTCTTGACTGCAAAATGATTTAAGGATGTCTATTCCACTGTGGGTTGTGCTACCTGGACTGTCTAAGAAAGGTGCCTGACTGTAAGATGGAGCAGGCCAGTAAGTGGCACTCCCCTATGGTTTCTGCTTCAGTTCCTGCCTTGAGTTTTGCCCTGGATCCTCTGAATGATGGACTATGATCTGCAAGCTAAAATAAACCCTTTCCTTGGTCATGGAAAGCTAACTAGAACAACAGAAAAATGTGAACAGCAGGCACAAGCTGGGGCTGGAGTGTGCCCAAATCTTAGAAGGAGGCCAAGGTCAGAAACTAGCAGGTAGGTCTTTTGTGACTGGCAGTTCCTTGAATTCCAAAAGGAAGAAAAGATATAAGGTTGAATAAAAGATTACTCATTTTCTTCAAGCTTCCTGTATTTGAGGTCTCTGAACTGTCCAAGGGACAGGTTTGCACACACCTAGCATTAGACACTTTCTCCACAATCCCTAAAGTTTGAGGCAATTGCTTCTAAGACCAGCTACTATATATCTGTTTCTTCAAAGTGTGCTGCCCCTAATGAAACATGGTGGGCCTCTATTTTGGTTTTCCTTACTCCTGGCTGTGTTCTTAATTGTTTAAGGATGGCATCTCATTGACAGCTGCAAAGCTGCTGGGATCATGCCAGTCTCACTAAAATGAAACATGCTGGCATCTGAGGGGATCTTTCCTGCCCTTCTGGACTCTGTGTTTTTCAGTCTATGCTCATCTGTGCCCTACTTTCGTGACCTAACTCCTATGGGAAGATGCTGAGTTACAGGAATTCCTATTAGATATTTCTCATCTCTGATGATGCCTTAGGACCACAAAGTGGGGACACAGATTCAGCCCTCAAAGCAGGGCCTCACAAGGAAGATAGAGAAGTGGAGGTGATGGTGTGCCAGTGCCTGCATAGGCTTTGTCCATCAACTAAGACAAGGAAGTGAGAGCCAAAGTAAATTTCAGAATTTTTAGGGGAGTCCATTCACAGATCTATTACTGTAATGTGTGTGTGTGTGTGTGTGTGAGTGAGTGTGTGTGTTGATTAGAGAATACTGTTTACCACTTTGAAGAAGAAAAAAATAGTCTAGTAACAAGGGTGGGAAGAGATGTTTGTACAATGTTGGTGGGAATATAAATTAATATAGCTGTATGGAAAGCAATATAAATGAAGATTCTTCAAAAAATTAAAAGTAGAAATACCAGTGATCCAGTGATATCACTTCTGGATATATATCTAAAAGAAATAAAATCAGTGTGTCAAAGAGATACTGGCACTGGCTAGGTCTTCATGCAGGCCCCCCCAACAACTGGAACAGGGGCTATCCCTGACTCAGTTGCCTGTCTGTGGATCTACTACCTTGGCTGCTTCATCTAGCCTCAGTGGGAGAGTATGTGCCTAGTCCTGCAGTGACTTGATATGTGAGGATGGGTCAGTACTCAGGGGGGCCTCTCCCTTCTCAGAGGAGTAGGAGAGGAGAGAATGGGGGGAGGGACTATATGAGCAGAGTACTGGGAGGAGGGGGGTTGTGATCTGGATGTAAAGTGAATAAATAAATAAATGAATGGAAAAAAAAGATAGCTGTATATCTGTGTTCATTCAAGAAGCATTCACAAGAGAGAAGAGGTAGTCATCAACTGATGACTGGATAAAGAGAATATTACAAGATTGAATACTTTGAAGCCATTGAAAAGTAATGAAGTCCTGTCATTTGTGACAACTTTGAGAAAACTGGAGATATATCAATGCAGTAAGTGAAATCAACCAAGCTTATAAAGCAAAGTACTATATGTCACTCCTATGTAGGAGTGTAAAAGGTAGGTTTCTTCATTTCATCTGGCTGCTGTTTGGAGCTAGTCCTGACCTAGTTTGACCCTGGCTCTGGGTTTAATCCCTGCCAGCTCTTTGGAGTGTTGCATTCAATAGCCCTGGAAGGCCTTGGGTAGTCTCTTGGATTGAGTAATCACATGGCAGAAACCCTATGTGATGAGCAGTGTAAAATCTACTCATTTCTCAGGCTTAGTGTTCTTCTTGGAAGGTAACTTATTTGAGATAGCTGACAAGTCAACCAGGACCTCAGTTATCTCTCTCTCTCTAGTGCAGTGGTTCTTAACCTTTGTTCCACAACTCCTTTGGGGGGTCAAACAACCCTTTCACAGGGGTCACCTAAGACCATCAGAAATTACAGATATTTACATTGCAATTCATAACAGTAGCAAAATTACAGTTATGAAGTAGCAACAAAAATAATTTTATGGTTGGGGGGTATATATTAGGTATATATTAAATGATCACAGAAATAGGAAGGTTGAGACCCACTGCCCTAGTACAGTCTACACCTGAAGGAAATCTCCCAATTTCCCAGGCTCAGTTTGACTATAAACTGGGAGTAATCTTGGTCCTCTACTCACTTTACCTTCTCATCAAGCTCCTTCATGTCCCAAAGGCAGCCAAGGGCTTTGCAGATTCTGTTACTCAGCAAACTAGAAACGGTATGTTAGATCCTTACTCAACTGCCTACAGCTGCAAAACTAAAAATGATGGATTACAATGTTTCCCCCTTGGATGTGTGGTCAGAGTAAATCTACTCATTCAGATGGCCTCTTTTTCCTCTGTGTGCCCTCTCTTGAAGACTTTCTTTGGCTGCAAAGCAGGGGGTTTCTCTGTGCTGGCTTTCCTTGTCTCCCCCAGTATATGTGTGTCTATATATGGTCAAGTACACTGTGTCTTTTCCCTCTCGGTCTCTAAGAGTCTAAATAACAGATTTTGTTCTCTCCTTCTCTTGCATAGCCACCACTGTGGATTAGATGCCTGTGGTTGTTCTCACAGCCTTTGCTGCACAACCCTTTCTCTTGCTCAGCCTCCACTGGAGTGACATTTCTAAAAGGATCATGCATTTTCTTGTTTCTAAGCTTTAAGGTCCTGTCCCTTTCAGGATGAAATTTTTTCCACTTAGCTCACAAGACCCATCAAAGTTCACTATTTAATTACAGAACTAGAGACAAGCTGCTTAGACATCCTGTGCCTTGGTTCCCATCTCCTGTAAAACAGATAAACAAATAGCCCATAAGTATATGATTGTTGTGAACATTTGATGACATTAGGAATATAAAATACTTAAGCAGTACCTAGCACACAGAAAGCAAGCTGTTTCTGTTATACTGTCTGGGACATAAATAACAGGAAGCTACCATAACCAGCATCCCTTTCATCTCACAAAGCTGCACCTTCTTCCTAAACAGTGCCACTAACTGGAGACCAAGCATTCAGATGTCTGAGACTATGGTGGACATCATATTTAAATTACCCCCCACAGCATTTTATTTTAATTTTTAATAGTGCATGTGTATGGGGGAGGGGTCAGAGATCAATTTTGTGAAGTTGGCTAGCTTCTATTTCTACATGGGTTCCAGTGGTCAAAGAATATCAGTAATGTGGTATAGTACAATGAGGTAGGGTATTTATTCTATGTAGGAGTTTCTTAAAATTCTTCAAATAACATTAAGTGAAATATTAGTCAGGGTCCTCTATGCCAACAGGTCTCAACCTGTAGGTCACAATCCCTTTGGAAGTTAAGTAGCCCTGTCACAGGGGTTGCCAAAGACTATCAGAAAACACAGATATTTACATTACAATTCAGAAAAGTAGCAAAATTACAGTTGTGAAATAGCAAAGAAAATAATTTTATGGTCAGGGTCACCACAACATGAGGGACTGTATTAAAAAGTGCCAGTGTTAAGAAGGTTGAGTCATTGCTCTAGAAGAACAAAACAGATAGTGTGTGTGTGTGTGTGTGTGTGTGTGTGTGTACGTGTGTGTGGTGTGTGTGTGTGTATTACATACATTTATTACATACACTCACTTATTAAATCAGCTAACACGGAAATAGTAACAACAGCTGTCTCATACCAGGTGCCTCAGGAGTCCCAATCTGTCATCAAAAGACTGTGAAGTTTCCTGGAGAGCCATGAGTCCTTAGTCAATTTTAGAGGCCTGAGAAACACTATTTCTGATATTAGTGAAGGAATTATCATCACCATGATCATCAACACCATCACCACAATCATCATCATCACCATCATCATCACCATCATCATCACAATCATCATCATCATCATCATCATCACAATCATCATCACCATCATCATCACAATCATCATCACCATCATCATCACAATCATCATCATCACCATCATCATCATCACCATCATCATCACAATCATCATCACCATCATCATCACAATCATCATCATCACCATCATCATCATCACCATCATCATCACAATCATCATCAACACCATCACCACAATCATCATCATCACCATCATCATCACAATCATCATCATCACCATCATCATCACAATCACCATCATCATCATCATCATCACCATCATCATCACCATCATCATCCCAATCATCATCACAATCATCATCATCACCATCATCATCACCATCATCATCACCATCATCATCACCATCATCATCACCATCATCATCACCATCATCATCACAATCATCATCACCATCATCATCACAATCATCATCATCATCACCATCATCATCACAATCATCATCACCATCATCATCACAATCATCATCACCATCATCATCACCATCATCATCACAATCATCATCATCACCATCATCATCACAATCATCATCATCACCATCATCATCACCATCATCATCACCATCATCATCACAATCATCATCATCAACACCATCACCACAATCATCATCATCACCATCATCATCACAATCATCATCATCACCATCATCACCACAATCATCATCATCACCATCATCATCACAATCATCATCATCACCATCATCACAATCATCATCATCACCATCATCATCACAATCATCATCATCACCATCATCACCACAATCATCATCATCACCATCATCATCACAATCATCATCATCACCATCATCACCACAATCATCATCATCACCATCATCATCACAATCATCATCATCACCATCATCATCACAATCATCATCATCACCATCATCATCACAATCATCATCATCACCATCATCATCACAATCATCATCATCACCATCATCACCACCACTAGCAGCAAGATAAATCAACTCAGAATCAAGAGGGAAGACCAACTAAGCAAAAGGTAAACCATCTTCCTCCTGATATGCACTTCCTTATCTGAACTACTAGCAGAATTTTCCCCACTCACACTTGAGGTTGATCTTCCAACATCAATTAACAATCCTGCAGTTGAGAATCTGTACCTAGACGATAATTTGTGTCAATTTGACATTAGAACCAACCATCACAGTGGATGTCAAGTTTCATACCTCTGGACCTATTTTTATTACATGAGGTATTTCAACTGGGAAAGCATCTAGAAGCATTTCATAATTAAGCTGGAACACTGTAGTAAAATCAATAACAAAAAGGCAGCATAGCTATAAAAAGAAATAAAATGTTGATTCATGCTACATGTCAAATGAAAGATGACAGGCAAAAAAAGCCATATATTATATTAATTCACTTTAATGGAATGTCTACTATAGACAAATACACCCAGACAGAAAGTATGCTGGGGCCATGGAAACAGATAGGGATTTCCAATGAGTTTCTTTGGGGGCTGATAAAAATGTGCTAGAATTGGAGGGTGCTGTGGGTATACAACCTTGTGAATATATTAACATCACTGCACTGTACATCTTACATGGGTCATATTGATGGGATGTTGAATTATGTCACAATAAAAATATGTAAAAAAGCCAAAGTGATACACCAAAAATAATTATCAAGAATGGGGGAAAAACAACACATGTCATTTATCACTGCTATTAAAGGACCCACAAATAAAATTACATTTTCAAAGCATGAAGGATTGTATCACCAGCTACTTAATGGCATCTATAAAGCATTTTTATGTTTCTTTTCCTCCAGTTTCCCAGAAGTCATCCACTGCATTGTTCCTCTCATTCATGGGCTCCAGCGACTACAACTGTCAGCTGATATTTCACTTTTGTTTTAAGCTCTCAAATTTCTTTAAATAATTTCTTTTGTTTTTATTATGGTTCCAATTCAGTTCATTCATTAAGACATTAAAACCTATGCTATTTTTAGCTAAATTCAAGCGTTCCTTTGACCATTAATTTTACTTTTAAGATAGACATTTATGACTATGCTGATGCTACAGATATGATATATTTAACAACATTTTATGTTTATTTCTATTTACCATTCTCATATAACTTCCTATTATTGATCACTATAAATGTCAGTTGGAAAGAGGCATAAACTGAGACATCCTGTAGATAAGAGGAAAATGTAGTGGTGTCTACCCTTTAATCTCTTTCTCAAAGACAACTGAAGCTGAGAGGTCATGTGTAGGCTACAGCTCTCAACTTTCTGTGCTTCAGAGTGTTTTGAAATACAGATATTCTAAGCCACAGAGTTGAAGAGATTTAATACATAGGGGCAGCAGTAATTATACTTTAGTCTAACAACCTAATGTCTCACAGTGTTGATACAAGTTTCCACGATCCAGTTGATTGCACTCTTGCACAGAAATCAGGAGAGAGGGACTCAGAATTTCCTTGGCTATTCTCTTTTGCATAAAGATAAGGGTTATACTATATTAGAGTAAGCTCTCATAATCCAGATGTCTCCAAGACATTCTAAAATGTTTCTATCATGTTTTGTTTATGTCCATAATAGTTCTTCTGTAACCTGAGATGACATCACCAACCTCCTTCATTGCTACTTCTTTAATTTCCAGGAGGTACATATTCTCATAGCCTCAGATGATAGACTTGGCTCATTATACGTGGCTTCTCTATTAGTTTCCAAATCCAGACACCAGTCCAGGACTGTGTATTAGCCAACCTGACCTGCCATACCAGAACAGCACAGATTGCATGACATAAACAAGAGATTCTCATTTTCTGACAGTTTTGGGGTCTAGCCAGACTCAAAGTGGCAAGAATTTCCTGGCTTTCACAAAGTGCTTTTGTCTATGACCTCACATAGCAGAAAAGTCTCTGGTGTCCCTCCTTTCTTTATAAGGCCATCAACCTTATTAAATCAAGGCCTTATCTTTGTGACATTATTTAGCCTTTGTCACCTCATCATGTAGGCACACTGAGAGTAAGGCTTCCAGTATTTTGAAATCTGGAGAAGGCATAGCTTAATCTATAGCATTTTATTCCTGTGCCTCAAAATTAATTCCCTACTCTCACACAAAATATGTCAATTTCAGCCCCAAAGCTCCAAAGATCTCAACTCATACCAGTATCATCTCTTAAGTCTATAGCCTGTAGTATATAAGTCAGTCATGAGTGAGATTTAAGATATAGTTTATCCTAAAGCAAAATTTCTGTGTAGGTTTGAGGCCATGAAATTAAACAAGACATCCTCTACAAAATATAACTGAGGATAGAGTAAGATAGGCACTTGCATTCTCAAAGGGAGAAGCTATAAAAAAGAAAACAATGCAAGATTTCAAGTGTATTGTCATTTTTCTCATCACTGTGACAAAAGACAGAAGCAACTGAAAGAAAGAGTCTATTTGGGCTCATGATTTTCATTGGTATAGTCTATCATGGCAAGGGAAGCAAGACTGTGAGAGGGCTCTAACTATAACAGCCTGAAACTGGGCTGGGATATTTATTACATTCAAAAGACTGATCCTAATGACTCACCTCTCCGAGCCAGACCCAACCTCTTTGAAGCTCCACAATCTCCAAAAACAGTAATACTAACTGAAGACCAGGTAGAAGCTTGTGGGGATACAGTGGATTCTGAGCATAACATCAAGTCCTAAAGCAAGCAAGAAAAGTGAAATTAGATCTTAAGGCTTGGGATTAAATTTTCCATTCATCAGGCAGGCCTGTGAAGGTGGCCCATCCCTGAGGCATTAGATGGAGGTGCACTTACCTATGGCAGCAAAATAAATCACCAAAGAAGATTTAGTCTTGACCTACAGGGTTGTGGTGGGAATGACCTTTAGCTGACTTTCAGGGTTCTTTTCCCAGAAGAATAAAGTAGGTTCACAATCAAAGGTGTTTTATCATCTGAACCATAAGACCTAAGAAGTCTGATAGTCCTCCTTACTATTTCCTCAGTGCCTGTTTTAGTTAGGGTTATATTGCTGTGAAGAGACACCATGAACAAGGCAACTCTTATAAAGGAAAACATTTGATTTGGTGTTGGTTTATAGTATTAGAGGTTTAGTTCATTATCATCATGGTAAAAAGCATGGCATTGTGCAGACAGATTTGGGGCTGGAGCTGCTGAGAGTTCTACATTTTGATCCAAAGGCAACAGGAGGAGACTCTCTTCTGCAGGCAGCCAGGAGGAGACTTTGGATCATTCTGTTCAAACTAGAGCATATGTGTGAGATCTCAAAGCCCTGCCTCCATGGTGATACACTTCCTCTAACAAGGTTACATCTCTTCCAATAAGGCCACGCTTCCTAATAGTGCCACTTCCCATGGGCCAAGCACATTCAAACCACCACAGTGCCCAATTGATAGTCCTGACCTGCCCTTGCCATTCTCTTTTGAATAGTGACTGCATTCACTCTGTGCAGTCTTCAACTCCACAATGAGGATTTTCTGTAGCTTTAAGTTCTGGTTCCTCACAACCTCATCTTTGTTCTACATTTCACTACAGTTAACAGGAGTCAAGTTTCATCTTCGGCATTTTGATGAGGAAATGTCTCAGGTAAATAAGTATCTAATTTCATGACTTACCACTTCTATCCCCCATAATGTATTAGAATACAATGCAACCAAGTACTTTGTCCCATTATAATAAGAACCACCATTTATTCCAATTTTCACAGGCAGGCTTCTTGTTCTCACTTGGCTCCTATGCAGGTGAGTTCTTGTTCTCACCTGACCTTTAATAGCTACATTTCACCAACACGCTGCTCAGAGGGAAGCAGGTTCCTTAAGCTGTACCCATTGTGCAAGCGACTTCAGTTGATAACAGTACCCCACTTTTCGGTACCCAATCTGTAATAATGAAGGTTTTCCAAAGAAATAGAAACCACTTCATTTTTAATTTATACATATGTTCATGTATACATTGCAAGTTTTACATTTGCATGTATTTGTATAGTTTTTTTCTACGTTTTTTTATTTACATTCCAAATGATTTCTCCTTTCCTGTTTCCTCCCTCCCCGAAAGTCCCATAAGCCCCCTTCCCTCCCTCTGTTCCCCATTCAACCCCCTCTCGCTTCTCTGTCCTGGCATTCCCCTACATCCAGTCTTTCAAGGACCAGGGGTCTCTCCTTCCATCTTCTTGGAAATTTATTGATATGAGAATTGTGTCTAGGGTATTCCGAGATTCTGGGTTAATATCCCCTTATCAGTGACTGCATACCATGTGTGTTCTTTTGTGATTGGGTTACCTCACTAAGGACGATATTTTCCAGTTCTGACTATTTGCCTAGTTATGTGAAGAAATTTATGAGAAATTGGTTTACACAGTTACAAGAAATCTCAGTGCTGGAGTCTGTGACTCTGGAGATCCAAGAGGTCTGACAGTATGACTACATTTATAGAAGAACCCATGGTGAAAGTTCTCATGTAAAAGCTAGCTCAAGACCCAAGAAGAACTGATATTTGGTTCCAATAGAAAGCTGGCATTCCAGCTGTGCTTTAGAAGGGTAGTCCCCTTGTTCTGTCCAGGTTTTCAGCTGGTTAGATGATGGCCATTCACATTAGAGAAGGCTGCTACTGTACTCAGGCTATGAGTTCAAACATAATGCCACTGAGACACATTTTTACAGTCACAGAGTAAAGTCTGACTAAATATCTGGGCATGTTGACACATAAAATTTACCATCATACTTTCAAGGAACACAATATGACAGGTAGGTCACAAAATGCTGACAGGCCTGATAGAAGAGACACGGAGCAGAAATACAAAGGGGGAAATGGTTTTAGATGTTTATGCCCTTGTGATGCTGAGGTTCCTGGACCAAAAGCACTTGCAACAGTGCAATCTCCCTAGGCCAATGTTCTTTTCAAAATCAAATACCACCATACCACATATGAATCTTGCCATTGTGCTAGACAATAGACACAGCTGAGTTTCATTTTTTGTCTTAAATTGTCATTTTTTTTTTTTGCTCACTGGTGTTTTTAAGATCCTTCCTTAATGCAATCTTTGAGACTGTCAAGTAGAAAATAACTCACTCTATACTGCATAGAACCATGAATGCAATTTTGTTTCACCTGCAGACATTGTAGTGGCAAGGTGAATCCTTCATTATGTGACAGGATACACCTATACATCATTGGAGTGTAGGTAGGAAACACATATCAGACTTTTACCACAGTCAGCGAGAACCCTGAGAAGCAGATCGTTGTAAGAATGGTAATAAGTAGGTGAAGAAGGTATCAGCACTTAGTTTCAAGGAATTCATGTCAGGGGAATGAGACTTAACATGTAAAAACTGTTAAATAAAATGAAGTTCTTCAAGATCCAAAAAAGTGGGCACCACAAATGTTTGGGAAGGGTTTTTGTAGAAAGTGGTTGCAGAGCTGACCTTGGGAAGATGGTTTGGGGCAGTCAATGAGAAGTACAAAATGAGAGGCATGGGGGTGGGGCATAAGAGGTGGTGACAGAAGATTGTGGCTGCAAGTTGAGTAGTTATATTAGAAAGGGTTGAGATGTTTAAAAAAATGAATGGCTTTTTCCTCCTGCTTTTATATAATTTTTAATAGCACAATTGTGGCTATAGTGATAAAAATGAATCAGGACTATAGATACATGGCTTTGTTCTTGCCCACAAGCTTCAGATATATGGGATGGAGTACAAAAGCCACAAGTTTAGAGGGGATGGAGGTTACACTTGCGAAATGCCTGTGGAAGCCCTATGGAAGGAACGGGATGCTGAAGCAGACAGGGTAACTAGGAACATCCTAGAGAGGTTTCAGACGCTTCACTATGTCTTTCTGTTGGTTGATTTGTTTTCTTGTTTGATAGATTTCTTGTAACTGTGTAAACCAATTTCTCATAAATTTCTTCACATAACTAGGCAAATAGTCAGAACTGGAAAATATCGTCGTCCTTAGTGAGGTAACCCAATCACAAAAGAACACACATGGTATGCAGTCACTGATAAGGGGACTCATCTTCCCAAGGTCAGCTCTGCAACCACTTTCTACAAAACCATCTTCCCAAGGTCAGCTCTGCAACCACTTTCTACAAAAACCCTTCCCAAACATTTGTGGTGCCCACTTTTTTGGATCTTGAAGAACTTCATTTTATTTAACAGTTTTTACATGTTAAGTCTCATTCCCCTGACAAGATCTCATTATGTAACTTTGGCTGTCTGGGAACTCACTTGATCAGGCTGACCTCAAACTCACAGAGAACTGGCTGCCTCTGTGGGTGCTAAGATTAAAGGTGTGTGTCACTATGTAAGCCTTTTCCAGCTTCCATTACTGACTTATGATCCTCCTAAAATTGATTTACTGGACTCTGCTTTCTTATTTTGTATTTGATAATTTGGTTTCTTTCATGCCCTAGTATCCATGTTTCCAAAGTAGCCAAAAAGCCTCAAGTAGATTCTGAATTCCACCCTCTTTCTGCAGATCTCAGCCACAAGGCAGTCCCAATGTACAAGGCATTAGAACACAGGAAGGGGGTGCTTGCTTTGGTTACCATAGTGATTAAATGATGCAACTAGTGTTTAGTATTGCTGGGAGGATATAAATGCTGGAAGTCCTACAATTCTTGGCATATTCTGGCAAAAATTGTCACATCCAAAATAATAGCAATATCCCTTTTTGATATCTTTATGTGCTTAATAAACAAACATTTCAGTAGAATAAACCAAAATTATTTCTCTCCACAGTGTTGCATGGTGTTTTGCACTTACAGTTTTGGATTAGGATCCCAGAAGACCTTGCTGATATAACAAGCAATTTGTGGTCTAATGTTTAGGCTGCTTCCTGATTCTGTGATGAATAATTGTGTCTAAGTAAGCTTTAAAGAACACAGATTTATTTCTCAGAGTTCTAAAGTCTGGGGAGTCTATAAGGATGCCAGGAGAAGAGGGCATCACAATGCAAGACAGAGCAAGAATGCTAGCTCATCATTCTTTCAGGTTTTTTTCTTATACAGATATCAATGTGCCTTCACGGAGACACCATCCTTATGACTCCACCCAGCCCTAATTACCTCACTCCAAATACCACCAACATATGAACTTGGATTTAGTTCACAAAATAGGAGCTTCTGGAGGACAAATCAAATCACGACACTCAGGAATCCAGACCTAGATCCCCAGGTTAATCAACTGCCTACTCTGTATGCTGTTCACCTCACAAGGGCTTCACAAGCATTCAGCAAATCACCGTTCTCCGCCATCAGCCTCTGACCCTGTTTCCCTTCTCATAAGGTTGCAAAAAAAGTTCTACACAGAACAAATTATAGCAAAATGAGCAGAAATATCACTCCATGAATGGCTGGGAAAATGCCCGATAAAGCAAGGACAGCCTTTTTAAGAAGTCTGGATTGGAGACAGGTTTATATTAAGCAGCCTATTCTGAGTTTTCCATCTGACTCAGTCTATACCCTTCCCACGTATATATGTCTTCATACCCTCATGAATATAGCTTTCTTAGTGTGTAGAATGAGGAGGGGGCAGAGACAGAGAGACAGAGACAGAGAGTGACAAAGAGAGGGGGCCAGTCAGAGAGACAGAGACACAGAAAGACAGAGTCAGAGTCGACATTAAATAGTCAGTACAGAGACACACACAGAGAGAAAGAAAGAGGGAGAAAAAAAATAAGTTGACGATGTGGTATTTATTATCAAGGTGATCCTTCTATCAGTAGGTAGACAATTCTGGAAGAAAACAGAGTAAAGAAAGAGAAAAACCTGACTGTGATTACACAAAATATAGATCCTAAACCATCAACATCCTGTGACAGCAGATTTGAGTGTCTCATAAGGCTTTATGAGCCTGTTGAATGCCTGTGTTTATGTCTTTCGATTCCTGTTGAAAGACATTACTACCATGGAAATTTAATGTCATAATGCTTAGATGTGTGGTTTGGGGGATGGATGGGGTTAGATTAGCTTTTTTTTTTTTTGATTAGCTCTTTATGGTGGAGCCCCATCACTAAATCCTGGAAACTCTTCAAGAACATAATGCCATGTGTCACCATATGACTCTGTAAGAAAAAAAAAAGCCATGTTTATAATGTTAACCTGCCTCAGGTATTTCATTGAAGTGATGAAAACATAATAAAAACTTGATGACAAGGAAGAGAGTATTACCTTAGTCTAAAAATGTGGGGGAGGATTGAAAACTGGGTTTAGTGGCAGAGGTTGGGTGATTTTAGAATATCAGTTAGGAAAGGTCTAAAATGTTGAAATGAGAAGAGTGTATATCATTTTGGTGAGAGCTCAGAGGATGAGGAATCTATGCAAGAGCTGGGACACACTCTTCCTCAGCTCTTGAAAATGTCATGCTAACACATTCCCAGATGCAGCTGTTAGAAACTGGAGGAAAAACCACCCTTGTCACAATATCACAAAATGCTCTGCCTAAACTCTATCCATGCCCTAGTACTTTAAGTAAGGCTGACTCTATTCTTATGCTGTAATATGTCTGACAGAGCAAACAGGTGAATAAAAGCATTCAGGCGGCTTTGCTTGGTTATAGTAGGATTAGGGAACAATGTCAGGACTTGGGCAGAATGTGTAACTAAAGCAGAGTGGAAAGATTTGGAAAAGTCACTGCCTGGCCTGGTAAGGAATGAAGAAAAGGTGAGGGTCCACAGAGAAGCTGCTTGTTAAAGAGATTAGCAGCATAAAAAGTGAGTCGGTGCTTTGCATCACAACAAGGAAAAAGGCACCGAGGGCATCTCCCTTCACAGGCACTGAGCATCTGGAGAAGATTTTTCCTGTGCAATCACAAGGCACTCAGAAGGGATTTTAAAATACTTATTTCATAGTTACTTGTCTCTGTGTATAAGTACCCACAGAAGTTAGACTAGGGTGTCAGATGCCCTAGAGCTGGAGTTACAGAGGATTTTGGGTGCTGGGAACCAAACTGGGCAAGAGCAGCAAGAGCTCTTAACCACTAAGTCTTCTTTCCAGCCCCAAGGAAGGGTTTTCTACTGGAAACCAATGTTGCCCAAGGATTCTGACAAAGCACCACAAGACCTCTGCAGGCTTGACTCATGTGGGCTCAGATGCAGCTTCTCTTGGTGGTAAATTTTTATGGTATTCATATAAGAAAAATGTAAGTTCTGGCATTACAGAAGTCAAAGGAATCTGGCAGAAGCCTGCTATAGTTGGAACCTCTGCAGGGGAAACTTGATGGGACTTTGCCTGTAAATACAGACTCTATTTAGGAAGGTAGCCATATTAACGAAATGAAAGGCCAGTCCTGGATGTGCAGCTCCATAGAACAGCCATGGGTACTGGGATAAGACCCATGCCAGGAATAGGCTACCCCAAGCTCTGAAGCCCATCCTGTGCTGCACTGTGCACAAGATGCTGTCTTGGAGCATCAGGATTTAACATCTCTCTTGCTGGATGTTAGTCTTGCTTTTATAGCTACTATTCCTTTCTATTTGCCTATTTCTCAATAATTCATTAAGTCATCACTGGATTTGATTATTTGTTTGTTATCTGTTTGGCCCATCTCCTACCCTGTGCGTCTCTAGTACTTAGAGCAAGTGCCCTCTATAAATCTCTGTTGACTGAATAAACTAAGCTGGTCATCCCCAAGGGGAAGAGAAGGCGTTGCTCTGAACGTTTGTATGGAAATCTCAGCATTTATTCTAAATGGCAGAAACATAGACTAATGATGACTTGCCTCATGCTTCTGATCTTTCTCTCTCGTGAATCCTGGGGCATACATCACTGATCCTGCTGCCTTTTATTTTTACAGATGAGTTGCTGTGATTCTAATTTTAGGAATGATTTCTTCTAGGATAAATATGTATGTATGTATGTATGTATGTAAATTCACCTCTCTTTTCCTTTACCTAGGATCTCTTTGTTGGGCATTTTATTAAGTGCAGCCCACGAGTATTTAGAACAAAATACAAGTATGTCATCATTTTAGGTTTAAGAATCCCCTAAACAATTGCAAGAAATGCTTACAACATCTGAAGAACCCACATGTGGCACAACTGTTGCTGCCTGAAGAAAGATGTGATCAGTACTCTAAAATACCCCAACTGCACTGTTTGTAAATTGCCTAGTTAAGACTAGTCTCAAACTGTGTTACCCACTTTTAAACTGTGTTAGATTTCTTAGTACTTTCTAGAGCTGATAGGCTGAGCCCATTTACTGTGACAAAAGGATTACCTTTAAGTTGATGCTTTATTATAAGCAATTATTTTCCTTTAATGGGTCTAAGAAAAGAGGTCTATAGTTTATTACCTGTGGGTGAGATTAAATAAGTCTCTGAAGTCTGTGGAATTTAAACTACCACAAATAAACTCAACTTTAGTATTTGTTGGGGGTTGACTATAACAAGTTCTCCAGAAATAAAATACATGAACGTATGAGTCTTTCTATAAGATGGCACAGATTTGCATACAAATGACATACATCTTACTGTACTCCTTAAATCATCCCTCCATTGTTTATGCTTAATGCAATGTAAATGTTATATAGATAGCTTCTATACTGCACCAGTTAGGAATCAAAGAGAAAGATGCTGGACCTATTCCTTTGAGATATAAGTACAAAATGTTTGATCCAAAGTTGGTTAAATCCATAGATACAGACCCTGTGGACAGAGGACCAGCTGCAGCCATATGTTTTGGAACATGGTAGGCATTGGAAATTGTTTAAATTAAATTGGTACTATCCTGGAAAAATAAATCTGGGGTTATTGGTATATATCCAAAACCAGCTTATATTATATGACCTTAAATTGAAAATATTTTCTACTGATAGACATAGCTAGTTATGTAACTAGTTAACATTCTTCAATAATAATAGATTTGAAATTAGTACTCATCAAAATTTTTGGCAAGCATAGCAATAGTTATTAAAAACTAATGTTTTAAAAAATTAATAGCAAAAGGGTTGGGCCTTGGTGGCACACACCTTTAATCCCAGCATTAGGGAGGCAGAGGCAATCAGATTTCCAACTTCAAGGCCAGCTTGGTCTATAGAGTGATTCCAGAACAAGGAGGGCTACACAGAGAAACCCTGTCTCAAAACAAAACAAAAACAAAAACATGTATATAATAAAAATTTAAAAAAATAATAGTAAAAGGATAGATTTCTTCAAATTGCATTCAGTAATTCATTTGAGAGTTACATCCTTAAATTTTTTTCAGTCTCTCTTTCAAGACAGTGCTAATTTCCTTTAGTGTCAGTTTTTTCTTTTTATAATATCCCAGTTCTATATTCCTTTGGAAGTTGAGATCCATGCCAAAAAAATCTCTAAATTGGTCTCCATCTTTTATGTTGTATTCTTCAAAATTCTCTTGGGATTTGAGCCATCTATGCACCATTTAATTTTGGTGTAGTCTTTTAGAAGTGGTCTAACCCTCTAGAGGCCCATCCCACTTCACATGTCTGCCTTCAGAAATTGGCATTGGATTTCTCGTTGGTTTTAGAGATCCCTTGACAGGCGCGCTTCTTGAAGGCAGCACTTGAATCTAATGGGAAAAGGCACAGCTAAGTGGGAAAGGTGTTTCTGAACTGTAAGGTTAACTAAAAAACTGACAATAAGTTCTCTTTGATTTTACTAACAAAGAGAACTTATTTTATTCCTTATGATAACATCAAAAGCGTTTTGCTATTATTTACATTCAAGCTTCTACATTCCACCAAGTAATTAACTCCAAGAAATGGGAATACTAACAGTGAACTTACTATATACTCTGAAGGAAAAAAAAAGAAATTAGAATTTTTGTGGGGTTGGGTCTATAGATACTACTTTGGGGGACCTTTAGTTATATCTCCTTAAGAACAATGAAATAAACCATACATAACTAACTTCAAAGTAATTTTATTTTGTTTGCATGAAACTCAGATCATTTATCCTATCTACACTCCCTTGTGCTTTGCTAACCAGATTTCTTTCTCTCAGAAATGTTTCCACTGAAACTTCTAGAAACTTCATTTTAGGACATTTGCTCCATTCACTTACTTTAATTAAATAATCAATCATTTTCTATGGCATGTGGCTTCCTTTGAAAAGCATTTAGTTGGTCATCCCCCAAACTGGAATGTTATAGGATGTAGAAGTGTGTTAGCATATCTTTAGCTCAGGCTTACCTATTTCAATTCAATGTTCCTTTACTATAAAGGCTTCATCTATAAGAATCAGGCTACAGTTTTGCCAGAATAACCTCTCCAGCCAAGGCCCATCATTTTCATTTGGCTCTTCTGAAGCCTCAACTTCACGGGGTTCTTGATTTATTCACCTGTGAGACTTGCACTTTTTCTTAGATTTGATCTCTTTTTGTCTATATTTACCTCAATGCTCCATATCATAAATCATAAACTCATACCTATGATGCTTATGTTGACCCTCAAATTATATCTTTCCTTATTTCCACTCTACTTGTTCTCGGATCTCAGAATCCTCTATACCATCAATTTCTAAACTCATCTACTCCTGTCTTAAACTTATTTCTTTAGACTAAATCACATGCTATTTTATATTATATAACATAAAAAAAACCAACTACACCCAAGTAATGTCTCTAACATCTTTTGCCATGATGATGTGAATTCTCAGAAAATTCCTGACAATGAATCAACTATTGTCAGGTTCTCTGTTTTCATGGACATTGCAGAAGACCCAGTGAGCAAGAAAATGTGGTTCTGCACCTTTGCAATCTCTACTCAGATGACTCCACAAGTGTCCTTTCATGTGATTGATGATACAGTATTTCCTCTCCTAGTCTTTATCATTGGTTCACATTTCACAGCACTAAGTACCCCCTATTCTACCACAAGTTTCTTTATTCTCATCAGACCAAATCCTCTGCCATGAGATTAATGTTGAAAATCCTAGATGGGGTAGGGGTGGGAGGATGGCACAGGTTGAATAAATCATCTTCAGCTTCTTGTTACCCATCAATGAATTAGAAACAGTATTTATGACCATTGTTTAGAAACTAGTGATTTTTCCTTAAATATATGTGGGGGTTGGGTGGGGTGTATTTATTTGCATCTTAGGTGAGTGTACATGCATATGATTGTGGATGCCTTGGGCATTGTTTTTTTTTTTTCTATTTCAAACGCAGCTTTAATGAGTGCCTTTATTAATACATCTTTCCACTACTGAAATGTACACTCATACACAATCTCATATAAAATGCAACAAGAACACATAGTTTAAAAATTAACGTTTTACAAATTAACATCTTTCTACAACCATGAAAGTTTAAAAAAACCCAAAATTTTAAAGTTGAACAGTTCATGTATTTAAGATAAATACATAAAAAGGTTTTTTTAAGGCAATTTATTGCCAAAAGTTTAAATCTAATCAAATTGCACCCATGCTATTAGATGATGACCAGTGAGAAGCCTCATAGCTATTCTAGCTATGCTCCAAGAGGTTAGAGCTAGAAATTAACCAGATGCAACATGTAGTGAGGAAACTGTCAACATTCAGTCATCCAACAACCAGGTGACTACTGTATCACTTTATACAAGGCTCAGATTCTCTAAAACGTTTTTAGCTTCACACATATACTACAAAATGATAACTAAAAGTCACAATGCAAGGGAAACACTATAAAAGTTTAATTTTGGAGACCTTATATGAAAGTCCCTTATTTTTAAAGTTCCACCTTCAGGAATAACACCATGCTAATGACTATGCTCCTTGAGGTGACATTGCTCAACAACACAGTAGAGGCACTGAAATAAGATGTCTCATGAGGCTCAAGGGAGAGACAAATAAAGGCTTCGATGACCTTTAGAAAAGAATGAGGAGAGCAGGGGAATCAGTACTTCTACACTGCTCTGTAGTGGAATGGATCCTCAATTCAGAGCACTGGCACAAGTCTATAGAACAAGTGTGGAAAGTGGGGCCAGTCTCAGCTTTACATCAGAGATTTCCAAATCACACTGAGGCAGCTCTAAGGCACAGTTCCCAGTGCTCTCCATTCTTCAACTCTGAAGGCAGACTCCTTACCCCTTGTGCATGTGCTCCTTGAATTTCTCCATGAGGGTAGACCTAACCTGCTTTGTTATCTGTCATCTAAAGTATAATCTAAAAGGTCTACGAAAACGAAACAATCTACCAGCCTTACAGGTTCTACCGACATGGATTTTAGTTTATACACGAACCTAAGATTCAGACACTCCTCTCTACTGTACTTTCTCAACTCTTTTTACAGGTTGGCCCCACACTCAATTTTGAGGAAGTTGAGGTGTTTGTGTGTTCCCCTAAGTAGTGATATGCTTCTTGGTAAGCTGCTTTGGTTGACAGGAATATAAGGAATTGTCTCAAATGCCTACCCACAATGCAGCTATAATACCAGAGAACGTTTATCCCTAGTAGGGTTCTGAAGGTAGACATGAACATTTTAGTCAAAGTGAGAAAAATATGTCTTAGAAGGGAAAGGAAAAATTTAGATAAGAAAATAGAGAAAAATATTAATACTTGAGTAATAAGAGGGAACTGAATACTTATAACCTACCTACCTTTCTGGGAAGTTTCTTACACTAAAAAAAAAATCAAATTTTCTCTCCTATTGTGCTTCTGTACTAGATTAACAGGTGCTTTACATAGAAGCGGGAATCCCAGCCTGCAATCCCACCAGCAGTGGAGGAGTATTCCTCTTTCTCCACATCCTCGCCAACACCTGCTGTCTCCTGTGTTTTTGATCTTAGCCATCCTGACTGGTGTGAGATGGAATCTCAGGGTTGTTTTGATTTGCATTTCCCTAATGACTAAGGATGATGAACATCTCTTTAGGTGCTTCTCAGCCATTAGATATTCTTCAGGTGAGAACACTTTGTTTAGCTCTGTACCCCATTTTTTAATAGGGTTACTTGCCTCTCTGGAGTTTAACTTCTTGAGTTCTTTGTATATCTTGGATATTAGCCCTCTGTCGGATGTAGGGTTGGTAAAGATCATTTCCCAGTTAGTTGGTTGCCGCTTTGTCTTTTTGACAGTGTCTTTTGCCTTGCAAAAACTTTGTAATTTAATGAGGTCCCATTTGTCTATCCTTGATCTTAGAGCATAAGCTATTGGAGTTCTGTTCAGGAAATTCTCCCCTGTGCCCATATACTACTCTGCAATTAAAAACAATGAATTCATGAAATTCCTAGGCAAATGGTCAGAACTTGAAAATATCATCCTTAGTGAGGTAACCCAATCACAAAAGAACACACAAGGTATGCAGTCACTGATAAGGGGATATTAACCCAGAATCTCGGAATACCCTAGACACAATTCGCATATCAATAGATTTCCAAGAAGATGGAAGGAGAGACCCCTGGTCCTGGAAAGACTGGATGTAGGGGAACGCCAGGACAGAGAAACGAGAGGGGGTTGAATGGAGAAAAGAGGGAGGGAAGGGGGCTTATGGGACGTTCAGGGAGGGAGGAAACGGGAAAGGAGAAATGATTTGGAATGTAAATAAAAAAAAACTTAGAAAATAAAAAAAAGAATTAAAAAAAAAAAAGAAGCGGCAATCCCCTTAAGCACTTGATGGGAAGTTTCTCTCTGAAATGGGCTAACAGCAGGGAAAATCAGGGAAAACTCACTCAAAGAGATCCTCAAACATACACTGACCCATGGCTATGTATGCTTCCTTCTCTTCTGGTGTCATCTGGGCTATCAGCTCTGGCTGCTGGATAACTTCACTGTAGGAGAATGGACAGCCAGCCACCATAACAATGGGGTCATCTGCTACTTCCTCAAACTCATCGTCTTCCTCATCTTCATCATGATGATGAGGAGCAGCAGGTGCTGACCGGGGTGGAGAGTAGTCATCCAACTCACTGGTCTCACTCTCAGAGTCACTGCCTTTAGCAGTGGTCTCCAGAGCGGCTGCTCCCACGGAACCAGCTGTCGCAGAGGTCTTCTTCTCATGAATGAATAGAGCGCACATGACCTCCTCATTGTCATCAGGTCCCTGAAATATGTCCACATCGTTGCCACCATCTTTCATCTCTTCAGAACTATATGTCCCTTGGACAGTGCTCTCTCTCAACCAAATGTGTCTCTCTTTGGCAGCTTTCCCCTCCAGTGAGGTGCAATGCACATCATCTTGGTCATCCATGTTAATGACCACATTCTGATTATACAAGTCCTCATACGAGGGGCCTTTGTTGGTCCATGCCTCCCGGTGGTGCCCACCTGCCAGCAGCTCCAGAAGTAGTTGCTGCGAGGTTCTTGCTGTGTTTTGGAGCTGGGATTTCCGTGGGTTCTGGTTCAAGTAGTTCGTAGGCCAAGTTTACACCCTCTGTCTCTCGAAGCAATGCATAAATGGGCTCAATTTGCTCATTAAATATTGCCAAATGTGTGCAAGCATCTTTTTTTTTTTTGACATTGCTGATTCATCTTTTTCTACCTCTGTATGGCAAAAGGTGGAGAGGAAAGTTTCTGTCATGGGTTCAAACAGCTGATTAGCTTCTAGGTCAGTGAAATGCTGCAGCAGACAGGACATTTGAAGGAAGCCCAATTGGTGGAATTTCTCTCATTTGTTTCAATCCTCCTTCTCATATGGTTCAGCTTATATTTCACGACATTAACAAGAGTGTGGTAATTGATAAAGTAATAGTTAAGGCGCGTGGTCTTCCCATCTGCAGCAGTCTCTACCCTCATTCTGCATTTGATGAACTTGTCTCCCTTTAAATTATTCAAAACAGATCAAAGTTGCTTCTGATCAAACTTGAGCAGTTCCACCATGTCCTCTTCTTTTACACAGGGGTTCTGGATCAAAATGTCCAAGGCCAACACATGCTCAATGCCATAAAAGCCCTGGATGACATACTTGGCTAACTGCTTCAATGTTGCTAGAACTTCAGTGAGAACATCTGGGTTTGCCATCTTCAACAGTAAGCTTCAACTTCAACAAATTTTCACAAGATGAGTCCATGACCATCACAGTGGGGAGCATGGTGGCAGATAGGCATGCAAGGCACTGGAGCCATGGTCCCAGTCATGATTGTCATGGACCCTAACTTCCTAGAAGCCTAAGCATCAAATTAAATGCTTTCTTTTGTAAGTTGTATTGACTGTGGTGTTTTGTCATGGCAACAGAAAAGTAATTAAGATACAGGGGCTCATTGACTTAGGTTTGGCTGGTCAATGAGCCCTAGGGACTTTTCTATTTCTGCTTTTCCTGGGTTGGGATTACAAATGTGTAGCACCATGCTCAACTTTTCACATGGGTTCTGGGGCCACATGTTTTTCAGTTCCACATATATTTATGTTTCAAATACTTTATTAATTGAGCTATCTCCCCACTTCTGAGAAAGTAATATATTATACAAGAACTTTAAATAGAATTATGGTAAGAAATTAAGAAAAGCTTGAAATATTTTGAAGCATTCTGATCTTTCTCATAGAAAACAATACATAGGAAGAACAGCAATATCAACCAACCAGAACCTCCAGAACTCCCAGACTAAACCACCGACTAAAGAATACACATGGTGGGACCCATACATAGCAGAGGCTTCAGCTCCATACATAGCAGAGGATGGCCTTGTAGGGCATCCTTGGGAGGAGAGGCCCTTGGTCTCGTGAAGGCTTGATGCCCCAATGTAGGGGAACGCTATGGTGGTAGGGCAGGAGTGGACTGATGGGTGGGGATGGGGGGTTCCGGAGAAGAAACTAGGAAGGGGGATAACATTTAAAATGTAAATAAACAAAATAACTAATAAAAATTTTAAAAAAGTAAATACAGGCAAAGAAAAATAAAAAATAAAAAAGAGAAAGAAAGAAAGAAAGAAAGAAAGAAAGAAAGAAAGAAAGAAAGAAAGAAAGAAAGGAACAACCCTATTTTCTACAAACCCTTGGGGGTCATTCTTGAAAAACAGTACAAAAATAGAAGGTACAAAAAATACACGATGTTTCTATATATTGAGCTCTTCATTGTTCGATTGATGTGAGGTTAAGACTGCAATGTTATCAAGTTCAGTGAATTTCCTTGTGTGTTGGCATGTACAATATTATAACCACATAGATGTTCCTTTGAAAGAAGTTGTAAAAGTTTAAATGGAAGTGAATGATAGTGTTCTCAGTTTCCTAGGTTTTATACTCAGTGCAAAGAAAGGGAAACAGTATGACAATGAGCCTTTTCACAGTAGTCTTTCCAGTGATTTCTCCCGCTTCTAATAGGATATTTAATTAAGCCAGCTTTATTAGTTAAGATGTAGCTTTGGCTGATACATTAACTGTCGAAATTAACAGAAAGTTCCTAAGGTGGAATCCTGTTTCTTTCTCTCTTGCTATCAAAAGTTCTGGTTCCACAGTCACCCAGCAGCTAAGCTTCTTGTATTTGCTTTGACTAGTTTGGTGCTCTAATTTGGGTGGCCTCAAGTAGCTTGCTAGCACCCTCACTAAACAATGGGAAGGGGAGTAGGCTGCTGTAGATGATTCCTTAGATGATGAAGGCTTTGCTTCTGCTTTACTGGATGTACTCTGGCCATAGTCATTTTGAGAAGGTTAGCTAGTGTAACTGATATTCTGAATAGTTAGAAGGCCACTCATTGTATTACTATATCCCATCTCAATAAAAAAAGAGCAGAAAGAGACTGAGACTCTCTTCATTTCCTTTCCCATCACCTTTTCAAAAGCCCCAACACTCACACCTATGCTTTTTCCCCTATCCTTTTGCCCCACACATGGGATATGTTTATGCTTTTCAGAGTAAGTCTATGAAGTTCAGAAATGGCACTTTAAAAATTAAAGGCCAAGTCATTAACTTTCTCTGTATTATATCATAAAACAAGAACAAAATATCTGTAATAAAGATTCTGTTTGGAGGAAGAAAAACTGAGAAGCATACAGGTTCCTTTAGCTTTTATTAGTTACAAAATCCTGGATTATCAAATCCTCAGACTTCCTGTCCTGGAAATGAAATCCTTCGATTGGCTTCATGAAAAAGAAATTATTTGTGAAACTGGCATAATGCTAGTACATAAACACTTTTAGAAGTGAGATTTGCATTTTTGTTTCAGTAGACAATGTGCAGTTCTTTCAGTTTAATGACTCCTTGTGTTCCTCGAGAGTCTCTTGAGTGAACATTCAGCTTTTGTCAGTTCTGGTATCTGAGAAAGAAGACTAGGACGCTACTATCAATGGTGAGGGGTAGACACTGTCAAGTTCAATACTTCATAATCTGTCTTGGCCCCAGATGTCAGAGAAGAGAAGATGGGACTCTCTTATCATTGCAGCTTCCATGACTAGAGAGCAGGGAATACAGAATAAGGAGAACAAGAAGAACAACAAAACCTAGGCACAGGGGCACATGCCTACAGCCCCAGCATTTGGGAAGTGGGAGCAAGAGGAGCGGCAGTTTAAGGCCAGCATCAGGTACACAGTGAGTTTTAGGTCAGCCTGGATTATATCATTTTTTTTCTAAAACTAAAACTAAAACAACAAAGGGAAGAAAAATGAGGCTTACTTTTAAACATTATAATGGGGAAATAATATATATTTCAATATCCTTGTTGAAGAAATCCTGGCAGTGTTTTTCTGTTTCAGAATCCATATTTTTACTATATATTAATATGTATGACTATTCTATGAATCTGGTACTCATTTTAAAAATAACTCATCTATTAATGCACTTAATTTATATAACATAATTTTGGAAGTCAAGGCATCTGAACTTGATATATGATTATATGTAAATGTGTAGTTTAATTCCTGTGAAAAACTTTGGTTGTGGTCAAGTTGCTTTGACCACAGCTATCACCTCTAATTTTGTGGATCTCTAACTTGACACATTTAGAATGACCTCTGACATCTTTCCAACTATGGTTTCTTCTAGTGATAGGTGAGTAGGTTTCCCATGTCCATTGATAGTGGATAGTGATGTTTGAAGCAGAGATGAAAAGAGTAAGTTCGGAGTTTACACAAGAAGCAATAACACCCAATACATTCAAATCCTCCACCTGACTAGCCTCCTCTTTCTAGTCTCATATCTCACAAGAATTCAATATCCTCATTGGGCAGGGGTGGTACATGCCTTTAATCTCAGCACTTGGGAGACAGAGGCATCTTTGTTGCTTTGAGACCAGCCTGGTATACAAAGTAAGTCCCAGGATAGCCAGGGCTACACAGAAAAATCTTCTTCCAAAAAGCCAACCAATCAACTACCCAACCAACCAAACAAACAAAAACCCCAAACAAATTAAAACTCCAAAATTAATCAATCAAACAAACAAAAACATCCTGGAGTGCTAGCTGTCCCGGATATCCGGTGTGTTTCTTCTAGCTTTATGTACCCAGAACCAGCACAAAAGGTCATAAGTCACATAATATTTTGAAAAAAAAATGAACAACTGAACAGCCTCCAAAAATTGGCTTAAGGTATTAGATATATTCACAGGTAGATATAGTACAAGACTATAAATCAATGATTAAAAAACATATAGTTTTAAGTGTACATCCTGAAGTCATCTGCTTTTTACCTAAACTTTGAGATGTTCAAAGAGATAATTTAGATATAAGGTTTATATCATAGGTAAAAGTTTTAGATGTTATTTAAGTAAATTAAAATATCAGAGGATTGGTTTGGTTTGGTTTGGTTTGGTTTGGTTTTGGCCAAAGGTATTTCTTAGTGCGTGTGCATGTGTGTGTGTCCAGAAGAGAGTGCTTTGAACCACTGAGCTGACTCTCCAACCTCCAACTGCTATTTCTTATTCTTTCTGGATATAAAAGGAACAAAAAGATTGTTTCAGTTGTGTCCTTAGGTGTTAAGCATTCAGTGACTCACTTGCTCACTTCACAGGTGTCCCTAGTGCCTACCAAGCACTGTCAAGGCCACCGTGAGCATTGAGAGTAGGTGTCTCTCAAGTGTCCAGGGCTGCCATGGAAGCAGATGGGAAGAAGGGTCACAGTTTCTTGTTAAGTCCTAGATACCCAGGCAGATGAAACTAACATTATAACAGCAGCTCATTGAAAGAGGTGCTGTCAATCTCAGGAGAAACTAACATTTAGAGTGACTGATTTTCTTCAGATCACAAACTGATATGCAACAGAGCCAGGAAGACAAATCAGGCTTGTCTTGCACTACAGTCACCTTCTCTGAACTTTACCAAGTCCTCCGAGTTTTGTGTTCCTCGGGCACTACGTTAACCTGACCAGGCATCTCGAAAAAGCCTTCCTGAAGAACAGGCAAATCAAATCAGTTCTTCAGAAATGAGTATGAATCGCAGAAGTAGAGGTTGTGGTGAGAGGCCTGAAAGAGCAGGAAAAGACATAAGGCAGTATGAGAAATACCATGTATGTGTGCTTTACATAATTCATTTTATTCATTTAAAAATACCTTTCTGATGTCAGTGTGAAAAACAGATGAGAGGTGAGACCCGAGTGAAGAGACAGACTGTCTGATTATGGCAACAGTCCAGAGAAAGTCCTACAAGGATTTGAACTAATTGACACAGTGGCGATGTGGAGGTCTGACAATGCCTATAGACTTAGGAAGTAGTGTCTGTGGGACTTGGTTGAAGACCAAGAGCAGGTACAGGCTATGGAATTGTTGGTGCCAATTCCTGAGCAAGCGAATACAGGAAGAGAAGCAGGCTCTGAAAACATTGTTTACATAGCTAAATCAGGTCCTGTTAAAACACTACATGAAATAAATAGATTCAGTCAAAAAATATAGGTTCAATTCTATTTGAAAGAGCTCCCACAGGAACTGGTGACTCTAAGTTTAAGGTTAAAAATAAATTTCCTAACAAGTAATTTTTTTACAGAATAAAACAGCTAATGCTTTATTGGATAAAACTAATAATATTTAATATACAATAGAGGTAACTTTAAAAATATTATTGTTAATTTGTTGCTAGAGACAGAACCCAGGGCCTTACATATGTGAGCAGGTACTGTACCATTAAGTATACTCTAGCCCTACAGGAAACTTCCATATAATATGCATTTTCAGGTAAGGTGTAAACTTATGAAAGGAGAGAGAGAGAGAGAGAGAGAGAGAGAGAGAGAGAGAGAGAGAGAGAGAGAGAGAGAGAGAGAGAGGAGAGAGAGAGAGAGAGAGAGAGAGGAGAGAGAGGCAGAGAGAGACACAGAGAGAGAGACAGAGAGGAGAGAGAGAGAGACAGAGAGAGAGAGAGAGAGAGAGAGAGAGAGAGAGAGAGAGAGACAGAGACAGAGACAGAGACAGAGACAGAGAGAGCACACGCAAAGGTTAGACTAGATTTCTGAATCTATTAGTTAAGAAAACAACTCAAACTAGAATAAATGCTGCACATCTCAGCATAAGATCCTTTAATCTTAAAGTCCCCAATATAGGAATATAGACACTGTCAAGATACATTAGGGTCTTACCAGGTCTAGGATGTTCTTTTGTTCTTGTTATGAATATATACATGGCTAATATCTGACATACGGCACCAGTGGCCATCTACCCAAGGAGAACCTGTTCTGAATACTTCCTTCCTCACACAGTTTTGTTTATGGGGACAGAGAAAAGCATAGCTGGTCCCTGGATATGACCCCGATTCAGGATCAACGAAACCATCCTCTGGGGAAAAACAATTTCATCGTATTCTAAGTCATTATAACTACTTGTAATCAAGTGTGCTTCAATGGAACTTAAATAAGATTGCAGGTATTTACATCTAAAACAAATCCCTTAATTCTCACACCTACATAAATATTGCTGAACATGCACGGAGTCAACTATTTGGCTGGTGGTAATATGTTTTCAGACATCTTGAATGTTTAAACATTTCTTTGGGTTCAGTATGCTAATTTGTTTTAAACTGCTATGTTTTATAAACAATTTTCCAATAAAAATATAATAAGAAAACCAAGCAGAGTACTTAATATTGGCCTTACATTACTATACTAACATGTGAAATTCATTACTTTATTTTAAAATGTTTTGTCTATTTTTTCTTAAATTTTGTTACATTTAAAAATTTATATTTGTGTGTGTGCTTATGTTTGTGTGTGTATGTGTGTGTGTGTGTGTGTGTGTGTGTGTGTGAGTGGGTGCATGAACCACATGCCTGTGGAAGTGTTAGGAGAACTTGTGAGAGATATTTCTCTTTTCCTATAAATTGGGTCCTGGGGACTGAACTCAGGCTGCCAGGCTTAGCATCAGGCACATTCACCTGCGGAGCCATCTTGCCAACCTTTAATACTTTACTTAGGTATGAATATTTATCCAGAGAGTAGTTTCAATGGCAGGTTACATCTTAGAGAAACTGATTCATTTTTCCATTTCCATTTTCAGTACCAGGAGAGTAATATTCCTGGCTAATAGTGAATATCACAATACACATGAGTAAGTGGTAGGTGTCTAACGTCAAATTAATTGCTAGGTATAACATTATTAAGAAGGGCACGGTCACAGGGGTACTCTGCTCTTCCTGTTATATGGAAAGATGATGTTATAAAAAGATATATGAACTCATCACAGATACCCAATATATGTGGAAAATTAATGATCAGTTAATATTTCTAGGCTTTCCATTCTGCTTAAATATAAGAATGGACCAGCCTTTCTCAATATTAGAAGAGTACAAAACATACAAACAATCTCAAGGAGGCTGGGAATGTGGCCTGTGTGAGGCCCTATGTTCAGTCCTTGGGAAAAAGAAAGTATGAGTTGGCATTCTTCAAAGTTCAGTAATGCTTACAAACATAAAAATAGCACTTTAAAGAATAATAAATTGTCTTCCTGAACATAGCTATAGGATTCTTGTGAATCAACACTTTTCTTGTGAGTTTTCAGTTAGACTTTTTATATGCCTTAAAGAATAAAACAGTGGTCTGTTAACTAATTATATTACATGCTATACAGGTTTCTAAATGGGGCAGAGACTAAAACCTTTAGGGAGTTAAGCTTGTAGGATTATTAGCACAAAGAAATTACCAAATAGGATTACTTGGTTAATTGTCTACTCTGATGACTGAAAATCTATGCACTAGAATTTCTTCATCTTAACCTTTTAAGTGTAATTATTTTGACACAGTTAGCCATGCGAAAAACCCTAACACTTAAATAAATACTTTTTAATTAATACCTATTCTTCATTAGTAACAAATCCTGATACTGCACAATTAATATTGCATTTGGTCATTTACTTATTAATATGCCAATAACAAATCTAAAACATTTTGAAGCAACCAATCCCTATGACATTTTTAATGGAAGTATCTTTATATCAACACAACTTAGTTATTATGCCAATTTAAATTTAACAGATGTCTAAATGCAATAAAAACTTGGAAAGCTAACATTTGTAAACCCAATTACCAGAAATGCTCTGTCAAATGGCCAAAATTTAGGAAGTATGAAGGCACATATTCCCAATGGTCCATTAGCATAATAGCCTATAACTGTTCTCATGAACTGAGGGGAGCAAAGTTCTTTGGAAAAAAAAGTACAAAACGCAGGAAACCAAAACCAAAACCCCAAACCAAGTTGATTCTGAGCTTACCAGCTTATCAGTTCTCTATAAAGAAAGTTTAGACTGAGGTGCATGGGTGATCCCTTCAAACATCTGGCTTGCACATCTGGTAGTTAGTTTTAAATTTAGAAATAGAAATCAAACAGCTACCTAATGAGAGTAATTTGTCCCCATCCAAAGGAGTATTTGTTTTGCCAAGCATCTACATGAAACATTTACACATACATTTCTTCAGTTTATCTGTCAACTAACTTGAGGGTGCAAGCTAGTAAATTTAGGTCATAAGACACAAGACCAGAGAAAAATGTTTTCAATCCCATCTGAAATCATACATATGGAGTATCTAATGAGTACATAAACACCTGATTTAGGCTCCTTACTTTCAAAACAGTTTGCCTAATCATGAAAACACAGCATTAAACCTAAGGGACATTTGTCTATAGATCAGACAAAGCTTTGTCTTGCTGTCCAGTATCGCCAGGATTTTCCTAGAAGAAACTGGTTGACTATATAGACTTCCTTACCTCAAACACATGCTCCAGGGAGTCTGTCCTTCCAGAGATTCAGGCTTGGATTCCAGAAGAGCAATACTAGTACACTGGAAATGAGGTGCAAAATTCGTAGGCATCCTTCAGAAGCTGCCAAACTTTGCCTCTTGTTTATCTTTCATTTTGTTTATTATATTTCCAGGTGTTTGCCCCACCTGAGTCTGCCTTTCTGCTCTGCTCTGGGGATTCCTGTTTGCCTCAACTATTTTTTCTGGGTTTGCCTTAACTTTTTGTCTTAGCAGTTTAGATTTTTCTTCTCTTCCCAACCACTGGGTCTGAACATTGAACTTGCCATTTCCCTTTTCATAGCCCTGACATCGTGTACCCATATTTCAAAACCAGTTTCCTGTTTGGAGTCCACAGCCCTGCATTTTTTACCCTGCTTTCAGTTCTAGGTGATTGGGGTCACTGCTTCACTTTAGGAGTGCCAGAGTTAGTCACTGCTGTCTGTGACACTTTGTGCTTTACAAAGTGTGATCATAATCTAAGTTTATTATACTTCATTCTTACTTCATGAATAAGAAAGCTGAGATCCAAAGATACCACACAGTTACGGTTACTCTGCCAACTTTGAGGATTTCAATCCTTCTTAAAATGTATGTGTAAAGGAACAGAATGTTTTTAGTCTTATATTAGAACTGCTTTTTAGTAGTTAATCTCACCTGTAGTGCAAGGAATTTATATTGAATTGTTGAGAGTTTTGAGTTGTTAACATTTCTGTTACTTAACTTCTTTCTCCTTTTTCCTCGATACAGCTGTTTATCTCCTTCAGAGATTCAGGCTTGTATGTTAGAGTCACTGAGCTCAAGACGTTGTTAAAAACTTTACTTGTTAGAAAGGTCTAGTCAACCAAGTGTAAAATGCTGAACAAGTGACTACACCACCGTCAGTTTGTATCCATGAATGCACACAAAGTTATCACCCTCGGAAATAGTATTCATATAGATTTTATCAGTTCACTGTCTGCAAGGTGCTGAACTCTACACCCTCGTGATTTTCCCCATAAGGATGGGAACTCTGTGTATTTGCTGTTTTATCTCTTCTACTTTAGAACCGTCCATGGTTGACAGAATATACTTGTGAAAGTTTGAATGAGCAGGGTTAAGCATTTGATTACTTGGTCCTTAGTTGCTGGTGTTGTTTGGAGAGGTTTTGGGAATCACAGGGGGTGGAGCCTTGGAGGAGGAAGTACATTGCTGAGGTTGGGTCTTCAGGCTTTATAGCCTTGCCACATTTCCAGTTCTGTCTCTGTGTCCTATCTATGGATAAAACTGTGACTCTCTTATCTTTCTTCTTTGGATGTATGCCAGCATGCCTTCCCTACCACCATGGGCTTTTGCTCTGGAACAAATACAAACTCTTTTGTTCATGGTATTTTATCACAACAACAGAGAAGTAACTAACTAATACAATACTTAATAGATCTGCACAGTACTGAATGAATGTTGTTTTTATACTTTAGTCATATGATGTTTTTCACAATGAATATGTTTCAACCAAAATTTTTGTTTTCTTTTTTTAATGAACATTAAAAAAAGCTTCTTTTTGGTAGCCTTATCAAGCAGGTCATATGGTTTATATTATTCAAATAGTATACGATCTTTTAAATACTGTGTATATAGTTAGGTACATATATTTCTTTTGTTTTTCTTTGGAGGCAGGGTCTCTATCCACCCTGTCTATTATAAAGCTTGCTATGTAGACCAGGCTGGTCTGCCCTCAAACTCAAAGAGATGTCTGTCTCTGTCTCTGAAGTACTGGGATTAAAAGTATGTGTCACCAGGCCTGGCTATACAATGCTTCTTTGAAGCTGTTCTATTTACATGTGACAATTTTTAGCATGCTCTCAAATGAACCTATATTGAATGGTGTATAGCTGCTATTGTGTAAAATATTACTATCAGTGCATTTAATTTCAGACTAATGCTTATTGAGTGGTAGGTGGTCACAAAACTCCATGGCTTGCTAGTACAATTATATTGACTGTTTTATATTCACACAGTTGCTACATTCTGCATTCCATGTATCCAGTCACATGACTCTGTTCTCTGTGCTTTTGCTGTTGTATTTCCTCTGCCATTTTTCTTACATAAGGCTGATAGATTATATTGTACAATTCCAGAGATGAGATCACGTCTGCACAGCTATCTTTTAAAGTACTTAATACTATCACTTATATGTAAAACTTCATATATATCTTATGGTGATTTGATATAAGCTATTTTAAGTTTAGGAATTAGTAAGAGGTACTGAGACAACCAAAGACACAGGTAGAAAAACTACAGAGGGTATTAACAGATTCAGAAAGCATGGATACAGAAATACTCTCAACTCACATTTTAAAAACTGGAAACTATATGACTAAGGAATACTAAGATATGGAATACTAATAATCCCATAAAATCCACACTTCCCTTTAGAAAGGAAACCAGGGACGATCCTCTATTCAGACATGAGCTTTAAGTGCTGAGTCTTATATACAGACGTATGCCATTCATTAAAAAACAAACAAAACAAAACCCAAAGAAGATTCATGTTATATTTGTGCTTTAAAACAGGAAGTCAATGAATAAAGAGAAAGTAAGTGAAAATTGTTTGACTTGAAAGCTCAACGCACTCTTAAGTATTTCTGTCGATTTATGATCACAGTCTTTACCATCTATGGAAAACGTAATGAAGCTTTATCCCTTTAAGTTTATTAAGTAATATACATGAGGAAGTTGCTTATGATTGGATCAGAGGTATAGGATCAGGGATAATTTGCCAGAATTTGGTCTCAATCTATATTATCTCATTTTGAACCCTCTTTTTTTCAGCTATTATGCCATTCTTTACAGATTATTTAAGGTCAGGAAAAGTATGGTAAAAATCAAAAATGATCTGCTTAGGGAAAATGTTGGACTTTATGACAAAACCACGTGAGTTGTCTGTAATGTTTATGAATGAAAAGTTCTGAGGATAAACCATTACCTTGCTAGACTTTGATAATAGCAAGTATCTGGAAACATGCTAGTTTTGTGTTGTTACTGCAAATAAAATTTGGTGGAGCTTGTTTTAATGTAAAAAAAGAAGTTGATGATATAACTGTGGCCAACATATAAATATTCCATTTACCTCTTGTGAGATTAGATCAAACAAAAATGAAAGCTTTATATACACCATTCTGTATACATAACATACAACATATAATTAGGCACTTTGTTCCTGGAGAACTCCTTTAGTTGTATGATTGTGGGTGTGATTGGGGCTCTAGTTGGTTTATGTCAACTCCAAAGCAGCTCTGTATAACAGAAGTCACATCTCTTGTCAGGTGGAAAGGACAGCCTAGATCCTTTCCTTTTACCTCTAGTCTAAATGCTTTTAAGTGTGTCACAATACACTGCTTATATGTCAGTTGGTAAGTTGTCTCATGTCATTAAACCAGTATTTGGCTATGATTGATTCTATGCACTGCTAATCCATTGTGCTGGAGTTTAGTTAAAGTACTTCTTATCTAGAAATTTCAAATAGTATGTTCACCATTTCAAAAGATCCTTGGATATCTCCTCATAGTATTTCTTGTCTTCCCTCTATCCAGGGTACACATTTGTTTTTCTCTTGTTGTTTTGTTCTGGAGAGTAAGTCTTAGCTGGCCTGAATCTTATGTCAGGCAAGCTCACCTCACACTCATAGGCCTGCCTCTGCCTCCTGAGGGCCAGAATTAAAGGTGAGTCCCTATGACCCCATAGATGGGGACAGAAATCATAATTATGGAGAAATATAACAGTAATGCTTTTCAATAAGGACTAGGAGATCAATAGTCAGTAAAATATATAACAGAATCCTTGAATGTATTAGGAGTGGTATATTAACGTCTCTATAAAACAAAATTTGGATTAATCTTAGTATAATTAAAATCAATTTATTTATCCCATATGACTTTTGTCAATGATTCCTAGGAAGCAAAAGGACTAATGAAATAGTCTGACTCCAAGTTCTGGAGATGGTGCCCAGGATCTTCTGCATACTGAGCAAGCACTCTGTCATTGATTTATACAGCCAGTCTTTTATTGTGAACTTTTATCACAGAGACCAAACACATAAACATATAAAAAAACACGTTTTTCTTTTGTAAGGGACCTTCTCCTGCTCTCACCAGTGTCTTTTATCTGGCAAGACTAGTAGAAATTAAATAGTGGCTTTGGTGTTGGTTATACTGTGAGATGTGTGGGAGACTGAGCTCTCAGCCTAACCATAACTAGATCATATCCTAAATTGATAACTTCCTCAAGTATGACTCACATAACTGACCAGATGCACTCGCTGATAAGTGGATATTAGCCCAAAAGCTTGGAATACCCAAGTTAAGATTCACAGCTCACATGAAGCTCAAGAATTAAGAAGACCAAAGTGTGGGTGTTTCGGTCCTTCTTAGAAGGGGGAACAAAATACCTGGGAGCAAATATGGAGACAAAATGTGGAGCAGAGTCTGAAGGAAAGGGCATCCAAAGACTGCCAAACCCAGACACTATTGTGGATGCTAAGAAGTGCATGCTGATAGGAGCCTGATATAGCTGTCTCCTGAGAGGATCTGCCAGAGCCTGACAAATACAGAGATGGATGCTCAAATACAACCATTGGACTGAGCATGGGGTCTCCAATGGAGGAGTTAGAGAAGGGACTTAAGGAGCTAAAGGGGTTTGCAACCCCAATATCAAGAACAATAATATCAACCAACCAGACCCTCCAGAGCTCCCAGGGACTAAACCAACAATCAAGGAGTACACATGGAGGGACCCATGACTCCAGCCTCATATGTAGCGGAGGACAGCTTCTTAGGGCATCAATGGGAGGAGAGGCCTTTGTTCCCGTGAAGGTTTGATGCCCCAGTGTAGGGAAATTCGAGGGCAGGGAGGCAGGAATGGATGGGTAGGTGAGGGCAAATCCTAATAGAAGCAGGAAGATGGGGGATGGGATAGGGTTTTTTTGGGGGGGGGAATCAGGAAAGGTGATAACATTTGAATAAATAAATACAATATCCAATAAAAAACACAAAACTTATTTTATATTAGGTTTTTCATTTGAAATGAAGGAGAATACTATTTTACTCAAAGCGCTGTAATGAGTTAGAATTAACACATCTTAAAGTACATGCAGATAACAGAGGATTGGTTATTGATAGGTGTAACTGTTAACAGTAATCAGTCAGGAAAATCTTTATATGTGTACTTTATATACTTTCCTTTCTCTAACACATGTATACTAAACCCAATGGGAAAATGTATCTGGTATCACTGTGAAGAATCAATCTATTCAACATTTGTTAGTGTAAAACTATTATATATAATATAGATACATATGCAGACAAACAATACACATGGTGTTTTGGTTTTTTTTTTTGGCTTTTCAGTCATTGAAGGGATTATATATATGACTACATGTGTTGGCCTGTGATTTTCTTACTCCTAGCAAATAAGACAGAGAAAATAGAAACAGTTTGTTTTAAGTGAAAATTTGTCGACCTGGAAAAGCCAGAAACATTTCTCTTAAAGCTGAAAATAGGTATAGCATTCCATTTACCTAGATGGGATCATGAATGTATTCATGAAGATGGCATGGCACTGACAGAAATTTTGGTGGGATTGATGAGGATAGTGAGCAGAAAGAAGACTGAAGAAGGTGCCCAGGTAAGAGAGCACGGTACAGACATTGGGCAGAGAGGAATTCGGGTTGGCAAAAGTTTTCTTTTTCAATCTTGGGACCTCCAAGTTATTCAAAGTGATCTGTAGATTCTATTCTAAATTAGTCATTGTTTACAGAGGCAACAAAATTGCATTTATCGTGTGTGTGTGTGTGTGTGTGTGTGTGTGTGTGTGTGTTTCTTAGAGCTGCTGTGACAAGACATAAGCTAGTATTGGAATAGGAGAGTAGGAGTGGCTTTAAATAGCAAAGATTCTCTTACAGGTCTGGAGACCAGAAGTCAAACAAAGGTGCTACTCAGGCCATCTCTCTTTGAAGGTACTACAGGAGAGTATTTCCTTGCTTCTGGTGGTTGTCAGTAGCCCTGTCTTCCTTGGCTTCCTGTGGCACAACTCCAAGGTCTATCTGGGTATTCACAGGGTGTCCTCTGTTTCTGCCTTACTTCCTCTTCTGTGCTTATTTATCTCTTTTCCTTCTTAGATGGACTCTAATCCTATTAAGTCCTACTTCATTCTAGTAAACTTGTATCTGAATTTACATCTACAGCCATCTTTTCTTTTTTTCTAAATAAGATACACATAGCAAGTACTGGCAATTAGGACTTGAACATTTTTTTTCACCTGAGGATGTAATAATACAACCCACAACATGCACGTGTTCCCAAGTGCATGTGTTTCAAACATATGAAGTGTGTGCTTTAGAAAACATAAAATTTTGGACTAGTGACATGGCTCAGTGGTAAAAGTGCTTACCAAGGGAGACTAGATGCCACAGTGGACAGAGAGAAAAGTTGTCCTCTGACCTTCACACACCTGTAAGCCTGTGAGTGAAGCACGCACACAAACACAAATGCACATGCAATAAAATTAAAAGAAAAAGTAAAGGTTATTTAATTAAAATTTTTATTAAATTAAAACCTGAAAGCACTTCACTATTTTTTCCATCTACAGAAATTAAAAGCATAAATCTCTAGGTTAAGAATTTAGGAGTTGGCTAAACATTTTTACGTAATGAGAAAAGTGGTGCATACTCCAAAATGTTGGGAGTCGTAGACAAAAAGTTTCCTGTCAGAAACAGAATGAGGTAAAGCTTGAGAAAAAGCCAAAGCACGGAGGGCTTTTGGCACTCAGATGAACATTCAAAGCATGCCATGGTTTAAACAGATGATGTGGATGTATGTAGAATTTATAGTGATTAATAAAGTATGCATTCTAGACCACTATCTGCCCATCAAAAGCAGATTTAAGATTATTATGGGATACTGGGTTGGAAATGAGTCAGGTAGAGGAACCCAGGTATAAACTTTCTGACAAGATGACAGCAGTGAGAATGAAAAGAATGGCGTATCTGCTAGGCAGTGCCTCTGGGAAGGACAGGCAGGCAGGCTACTGCTGACTTAATGGTGCAAATGTGTGTGTACCTTTAGTGAATTTTCTGTGTGCATTAAGGCACCTGTAATATTCTTCAATTTTGTGCATTCCAGAATATATATTTTTATACCATTGACTTATTTTTTATATATATTGACTTCCTGGTTAGCTTTTAACATTGTAAAAATATTTCTTTAAATAGAAAATACTAAAGCCACCTATTTCAGCTAGTAATTTGCGAATTTGTAATAGACATGCAAATGTCTGTTGACTGGTAATGATTAGTTTGTGTCAAATGAGGTGAAAAGGCTGAATTTCTGTGTTGTGTTTGTGTTCTGTGCCTAAGAGTAAAATTAGTGGTTAAAAAAAAAATGGGGTGGATGGGTGCAATGCTGAAGAAAACTAAAGTTTAAATTTGATGAATGCATTGTAAACAGGTTATAATTGGTCTTTCATGTGTGTTTATATAGGTCACTCTACACACATAGTTCCTGTATAAGGGACACAAAGATGTATTTTACTATATACTAGTTGCTGCTGAACTGACATCCTTTCACTGGTAGGATAGGTTTTATCATGTCTATTTAAGGAATGAGGATATTGAAGTTCATATAGCCTGAGTAGATTGCACGGATAGTTAAAGGATGATTCAGAACCAGACCCAGGGTTTGGGTTTTTTTTTTTTTTTTTGGAGGGCAGGGCAAGGAGCGGACCATCTACAGAATACCTTAATTAGCAAGCTTAAAAATATTTCTGAAATTTAATAAAGTATTCAAAGTGAGCTTTTCCTACTTTGAGCAGTGATTATTTTCTTTACCTATTCTTCATCTCCAGTAAATGAAAATGAACAAGAAAAACAAAACTGAAATGAACACACCTATTGCCTGAGACACAAAACAGAAACTTAAGAGCAGCCAAAAGGGTGTTAAGCTATGCACTAAGAAAGGAAAAGGGAAGATCAGGTTGTCAGTGTCTCCCAAAGCTCTCATTCAAGATGTCTAGAATAAAGCAAGAAGTACAACTTACTGTCTATCATATGTACTTCACATATGTACACATCATATATATATATATATTTATGCAGATTGAGATAACCTTTCAGCTTGGATTTTATAATTTAAAACAGATATGGCTTTTGAAATTTGCAACTGCAGTAGTTCTTATAGAACTAGATGATGTTTACCAGAGACAGGCACAGATATTGTAGGTAGTTCTAAAAGTCAGTTCTTTTTATTGTTTTTGTTTTCAGATTCAGGGTTTCTCTGGGTAGACTTGGATGTCTTGCGACTAACTCTGTAGACAGGGCTGTCCTGGAACTCACAGCTCTGCCTGCCTTTACCTCCCAGTGCTGGGGTTAAAGGCTTGCTCCACAACCATCCAGTATTACTGAATTTCTTAACTGCCAAACTGTGAAGTCTTAAGGCTACGCAAATTCCTCAAGCAGATTTAATGATGCAAGCCTTTTATAATTCCATTAGTATTTCGTTTAAATAGACATACCAATTTATCACTTTTTCAGTTATTTTTGTGCAACTACTTTAATAAATTCATCAATTCAGTGGGAGTTTGTACTAATAAACGTATAACCAAGAACTAACTGAAAACACAGGTATTAAGAAAGTTTGCCCTGTGGTACTTTAGAAATGTTTACAAGATCCTTTATCACGGGAGTTGACTTAAGGTCCAGTCAAAGAAGATGAATAATAATAAATTATGCTTTATGATTCATTTGTATACTGACCTTTTTTGTTTGAGATGACAATTTAAATGATTTGAATACACCTTAGGATTTCTCATGTTTCTGGTGACTGGCAATATGTCTTTATTGAAAAGGGCAGACCACTTGAAATATTAAAGAAACTATATCCTTGATGTCAAGGAAGAAACCACCAGTCATACCATAAAACCAGTGGTTTTAACTCAGTGCCATCAGAGATATTACTATGTGCGTGTTATAATGTTTTCAATTAAAAATTTCTCACGGACTAAGGCTGGTCGTGACGACCTCCAGTGTATTTTGATAATTCAAACAAATCTTGTGAACCGCATATGCCTACGGAAAAGGGAGACATCATCAACTGGCATCATACCTGAGGATCTTTGGGGGATTTCTAGCATGGGATTTGCTGCTCCTACCCAACCACCTCATCGGGTAGTCAGGGAGGCGAGTTCAAGAACTAGCTCCTGCGTTGACAGCATCTATTTTAAGCCGCGCCCGTATGTGCAGGTGCCAGCCGGTCCCCGGGCTGTGGAAAGAGCCCGGCGACATTGCGTCTGTCTCCAGACCCCCGCAGCGAGGTGGGGCCGCGGGCCCAAGGAGGGCGTGATGGGGAAAGGTGGCCCGGAGCAGGTGGCCCTCCACTCCCCGCACGTGGCCCGCACGGCGAGGCCGAAGAGGATGGAGAGCGGACGGTGCAAGCCGTGTCCTTCCCCTCCGGACTCCGCCCCGCGCACCTGCTCACCTGTCGCCCGGATCCCAGCGCGTGGGGGAGGGACGAGGGGTGAGGGATGCGGAGGAGGAGCGCCGGGAGAAAGAGGGGGTGCAGCGAGGACTCCGCCCCCCCCAAGTGCGCGCAGGCGCAGTGGCCGCTACCGCAGGCAGGGGGCGGCAACATGGCGGAGTGAGCGGCGGCGTCGGGGCTTCACAACAACAGCGGCGCCGGTGGCAGCGGCCCGAGCTTTGGCCCCCGGCGGAGGGCGGAGGGCTGTGCGAGCCGAGGCAGCATCCCCGCGGGGGCCCGGGCCGGCGGCAGCGAGCCGAGGAGATCCGTGCAAAGAGCTCGGAAGCGATCTGCGAGGAGATCCGTGAGGCGAGCGCTGAGGCGGACCGTGAGAGCGGTGGGGAGACAGCTGCGGCAGTCTGTGAGGACACCAGTGAGGAAAGCTCTGAAGCGACCCTTGAGGCTATCCCCGGAGGCGATCGGCGAGGCGCCCCGCACGGCTGCCGGGCCCGGCTGAGGCGCGGACGGGAGCGGGCCCGGCGCCGCGGCGCTGGTGGATGCTGGGGCTGCGAGGCGCCGGCCGGGGGGCGGGGGCCGCGGCGGGGATAACGGAACCGGCGGAGGCGGCGCGGCGGCGCTGCACAGCTCCTCAGCGGCGGGGCGGATGGCGAGCGACAAGCCGGGCCCGGGGCTCGAGCCGCAGCCCGTCGCGCTCCTGGCCGTCGGGGCCGGCGGCAGTGGAGGCGGCGGAGGCGCCATGGGGGAGCCTCGGGGGGCGGCCGGCTCTGGCTCCGGCTCCGGCCCGGTGGTGCTGCCGGCGGGGATGATCAACCCTTCGGTGCCGATCCGCAACATCCGTATGAAATTCGCCGTTCTGATCGGACTCATACAGGTCGGCGAGGTCAGCAACAGGGACATCGTGGAGACCGTGCTCAACCTGGTAAGGGCCCCTGGCCGTCCGCGCCCTGCCTCCCCGTGTCCCTCAGCCTCCCGCCCGCTCGCCCGCCCGCCCGCGCGCAGCCACGGCCGCGCCACCTCCCTCCTGTCACCCGCGCGGTGCCCAACTCGACCCGGCACTTCCGACGAGTGGTCGGTCATTAGGGTCTGGGCCGTGAGTGGAGGGGTGAGGCGGCCCCCAGGGAGCTTTTCTTCCCAATGTCTTAATTGTTCGTGCCGTGGCTCTGAGAGGGTGACAGCCCGGCCCCTAGAGCCCGAGCCCTCCCAGCGCCCCAGCCCCCACCCCCGGGCTCCTGAAATGTGAGAAGCGCACCGGTTCCAACTTGAGCAGCTGGGGTGCTGGGTTTTCCTGGGAGGACGACGAAGGATGCAGATTTTGCATCTGTCTTTAAATGCATTCCGTGGCAGTGATGGAGAGTGCTGTGCCCGTACTCACCCCTACCCCCATCTCTAGGCAACCTTCACCTCTTTGTAGTATCGCTCCAGTTAGGCTGATCTCTTACCTTTGGGGGGTGTGGGGCACAGAAGGTGTTACAATGTGAGGGGCACCGTATCATACAGGTTGGTTTCTATGGTTGCGGTGGCTTGTAGATAAAGACCAGAAGAAAGATTTCAAAGGCAGCCTAGGTTTTGGCTCCTTTCATGATGAGAGAGTTACTGCAGAAGTGTGTATGACTTAATGTTTTGCGCTATCTACAGAGAGCCTAAGCAGTGTTGAAGATGGCTTGGTCCAGGAGAAGGAGAGGAAGACCTGAAATAGAGCATAATTAAGGCTAGGTTATGGCTTTTGCGCTTTGCAAATGCATTTCTTTTGTTTTTGTTTTTGCTTTTCTTCAGCAAAGCTTCTTGAGAACGGCTTCTTCTGCATTATCTAGCCTTTGACATTCAGTAAGGTTGGGTTTTGGAAGGCAAGGTGTGAGTCAGGAGCAGTCAGTTGACAGTTGTAGTCGGTGTGAAGTAGCAGGAATATAAAGAGAAATGCTTGCTGGGGATTTTTATAACACTCACGAAGTCTGAATTTTCAGCGGCGAAATTAGTTTTATTTGATGCATTGCAAAATTGAAAGAAAACTGCCGCTATGGCAGAGGTACCCTGAGACATGGATTAGATAATGTCTGTTGTTTCAGAGCCTTTGAAATTCACGGAAAAGTTGGAGTACTTTCTGTTTCCTTTTTGCTAGTGTGTCAACTCAAAGAAGTCATCTGTCATTACTTCTCTATATGTATAGCATCTTGAATGCAAGACACCTTGTTTTACTTCTGTGTACCCTTCAAATAAGTCACCACAAAAGTCAGTGTAAGTTTGTGAGATTGTCATCCTATAGGTGTAACCAGTTCTTTTCAAAACACTAGTGGGCTTTTCAGGTGGTGGTGGTAGCAGTGAGTGATAGTTTTACCTTGCTTTGAAAAGGTAATATATTAGCTGCTGCTCAATTTATGTATATTTAAAGAACACACACATTTTAAGTGTTTCCATTTTTCTGAGGCCAATAGGATGTTACTTTAGATGATGTGATAATAGCATTTCTTTGCTTACTTGTATGCACTATATAGCCTGATAAGGGGCAGTAGGACTCTCACAAGCTAGAAACTGATTTGAATGTGGAACCAGTGTGGATTCTGAAGCAACAGCCATGCCTGCTGGATCAGTTCTTAACAGATGGGGTTCTTTAGATACACAGTAGACTAAAAAAAGGAAGCGAAGTATTTGTCTTGTGCTAAAAAGAAATTTAACTCTTCAGTGCAATGAAATTTGCCATGAAAGATACAAACATTTTTCTTTTTCTTTTTAGATATTTACTCTTAGCTTATAGACTTTAGAAATAGTGTGATACCACATCAATTCCCAAGATTGATTTTTGGAATAGAAATAGTAGGTGTAAATTCTCTTTGTATGGATTTAAGGAATACAATTTATTTTTAGATGGGAACTTTTTGGGATAAAGAGTAGATAACAAAATGTGTTGCTGACTGTATTGTAGTTCCTGAATTAGCCTTATGAAGTGTAGGTTTTGATGTAGGTTTAAACTTTATTGTTCAAAGATAGTCATAATTGAAATTATGGAATTTCAAGTTGGTTCTTAAAAGTATATTTGGCATTACAATAATTATCAATGCTTCATTTTTATTTAAGAATAAACATAGCCAGAATTCATTTAGAGTACTTGAGTGACTTGTTAGAAGTTGGAAGCCTTTAATATGTCTAAAATGAATTTCCTATACTTTCAGTTTTAATTTAAAATGTGAAAGAATAATGTTAGGTGGGAACAGTGAAATATCTCTTACATTCCTCTGTGACAGAAAAGAAAGGAGGGAACTGAGACTTTTGACAGCACCCTTGGAGTAGTGACCTTTGACAAAATATTTGTTTTTCCTGTTCATTCTTTCTGTATAATGAGAAAATATGAAAATACTAATATTTGGTTCTCAGATGCTATCTCATATTTGCCTTATCTAAAAAAATTGCCAAATTAAAGCTTAAGTATGTAATAAAATATAGAACTTCATCTTAGTTCTGCTTAGAATTTTTCTGCTCTTTATCAAAGGCAGAGGACCATTCTCCTAGTCAGATGAGTTGTAGTGAAGAATCACAGTGGAATATATAAAGGGAATGATGTCTTTATAGGATTTACATTGTTTATCATGGTATTGGAAGTGACTGAAAACATTCAAAGATGAGGCCCAGCTATCAGAAGATGATTGGGTTAGTTTGAAAATAAGGTTACAAGGAGAATATGTGGTCAAGAATTTTCCTTGTGGATCTACCAGTGATAGAAACTAGTGGTCAAGAAGCTTTAGCTTCAGGAGGAATATGTAAATGTGGCATCCTAAGAGAGTTTATGCTGGAGAGTTTTTATGGTTAGCTTTCTCTTGTAAAGCAGGCATACTTGGTCTATTGTTTCCTTTGTAAACATACTTCACATGTATTTATAGAAAGTCTCTACTTCCTTCACATTAATGCTATGTACACATTATGTCTTATCTTTGTTTAGAACATGGAAATTTCTTTTTAACAAACAAATTTTTAGAAAGGATAAATGGAAAATTAATATTTAGTGAAATAATTGCAACAATGCTTTTAAATTTGCTTTAGATAGTATAGTTTTTAATTATAATTGTAGAATTCAACTATAATCTTGCAGATTTCTTTCATGAATTATTGAATTTAATTTTTGTCACGAACTTATAGATTATTTTAATTAATTACTATGAGATGTATCATTTTTGTCTTTAGTTCTAAGAATAATATTTCTTTAATTTTTAAAAATATAAATGATGTAATTGTTTAGTATATTAAAAGATGTAACTAAATATATGAGAGCATTTAAACTATTAAATTTTTTTTGGTATGTGGATCATGGTAGTTTTGTGAGAAAGGAGAATTTTGTTATTTTTTTGTACTAAATAGTGATCACAATTCTTCCTTGAGACTCTATTTGTTTTCAATTTGATAATCAGAATAATTTATATTTTACTGGTATAGTTTTATAAACCAAATATGCATAAATTGAATTTATTAAAAATATACAATTGATACTAAAAAAATAGAAGCCATGAATTTGAATGGGAACAGGCAGGGATATATGGGATGGTTTGGAGAGAGAATAGGGGAGGGAGAAACATTGAAATTAAATTACAATCTAAAAAATGACAAAACAAATCATAATTATATCATAGGTAGATTAATGGAAGTGTTTAATTGTAATAAAACCATATTTATATTAAAAGGATTTCTTGCATGTTAATTTATTGACATATGAGCTTATCTAAAGTAGCTTATATATTTATTTTTGCTATTTAGCATGGTAAGCTAAGTATATGCATAGCATGGGTTTTGTTATCTTAAAGCACTTAAGGATATATGTATCATATAATAACACTAAAAATAGTCATTTAATGACACCAAAGCAACAAATATTAAATAGCTTTCTGTGATCAAGTTTTGTAATTTTAAAGAAGTACTTAGTTTATACATTTTTTTTTTTGGTACCAATTAGGTCATTGATTGAAAATGTCACAAGGTTCTTTCTTGACTCTTGCTAAATAGTAGATTTCACAGCCCAGGTCCATTTTGTTTCCCAGGGTAGTGGTATCACATTGATTCATAAGTACTTTTTTGTTCCTTTAGAATGTTATATATCCATTGCAGCTTTTTCACATATTACACCTATACTTCATATACTCTGTGTACTGTTAGCCTACACTTTTGTACCACATATCAGTCACTTTCTGTATTACAATTATTTATTTGTGTTGAATCTTCTAGCTCTGAACTTCAAAACAGCAGGAAATAATCTTTTACATATTTAATTTTTGTATTTCTCACCCTTTGGTAGTTAAGTGCAATTTGAATATGCAGGATACAATTAGAAGGCAGTAGTAATAAGGACCAGCTCTGAAAGCTACATACTGAATTAGTATCCCTTATAGTCTAAATGACCTTGCAAAACAAACAAGAAAATCTAGTGTAATCTAGAATATTTTGCTTATTCCTAAAACTACAAGTATGTTGAATATGTATATGTTAGCTGTTAGGCATTATTACATGTGTAAATTCTTTTTAAATCTAAGGAATTCTTTACAGGGTCTCACAGAACTCATTATATAGACCAGGCTAGCCTATAGTTCAGAGGGATCATCCTGCCTCTGCCTCCTTAAGTACTGCCATAAATAATTTTTTAACTGACATTGCAGGTGTATAGTTAAGAATGTGGTAAAATAGTTTCATGTTAGTTGTATTTTTCTGTTGTTAAGAAAGAAAATATATAGTCATTGAAGAAGAATTTGAAAAGAAGTATTAACCAGAATTTATCTTCACTTATGAGTCTTTTTAATGGAACCTCAGTTTTTCTCTAATGAACCATTCACTAACATTCACCCTCATTCTCAGTCATATGGTTGAGGTAGGAAGATATTAGGAAGGGTTTGCTAACACCTATGATTAGTTTAGGTTGAACATTTATCTAAAGGGAGTCACATAGTTGGTGCCAGGACTTATTGGACCATCCTGGTTGAGATACCGAACATAGTGTTTTGTATATGACTGTATTACCTGCTTTCAGACTAAATGTGAATCCAAGAGAGCTAAATGTCTTCTTGATTTGATATCAGTGCCTCTGTACCTGTCATAGTTGTCACCTCTCTTAGTTGTCAGCTTGACACAGCCTAGAGTTATCTTGAAAGGAAAGCCTTGATAGAGGAATTACACAAATCGGATTAGCTTGTGGGCATAGCTCTGGGAGATTGTTAATTGATGTAAGAGGGCCCCATCCACAGTTGGTAACACCATTCCTTGGATAGAATGTCTTGGGCTAGCTAAGCATGGGCTTTGAAAGCAAGCCAGTAAGTAAGATTCCCTCATGGTCTATGGATGGTGGTGGTGTATGCCTTTGATCCCAGAACTCAGGAGTCAGAGACACATGGATCTCTGAGTTCAAGGCCAGTGTGGTCTACAGAATAAATTACAGGACAGCCAGGGCCACACAGTGAAATCCTGTCTGGAAACACAAGCATGCACACACTCAAAACCTATCAAACAAACAAAAATTCCTTCATGGTCTTTGCTTCAAGATTTTGCTTCATTCATTTCCTGCTCTGACTCCCTTCAAGGATGAACTGTAATCTGTAAAATGAAATAAACCTTTCCTCCCCTAAGTTGTTTTTGATTTTGGTGTTTAGCAGCAACAGAATGTAACTAGAGCATTTTTAATGCTCCTTTAAAATGTATTACCATTGTTACTAGTTTTGAATCAGTTGAAGTTGGGTCAATTGGGAATGGAAAAAATTTCTCTGCTAGCATAGAATTAATATTTGAAATGAGACCTTGTAAGATACAGAATTTTCAAAATGAAGTGGAGTGTGAGGCAATGAAGGTACTGCTGTCCTTTGAAACTTCCTTTAATGATTATAAAGTACCTGTTTACCTTGTTACCCAGTTACCTTACCAATGTAACTATTTATTGGAATTGAGGATGGTAGAGTCTTTTTGGATATCTTGGGACACCTTACATTGTCATATACTAGAACAACTTGCCTTGGTCTAAACTTCATGCTTGAGAGCAAAGAAGGAAAGAAATTGTAGTCTTTTCAAGAAAAGAGACATCTCTTCTGCAGTAGCTGCCATCCAAGATACAGAAGAGTATCAAAATATGCTAAATCGAAAAGAAGAAAGGCAGAAGTTTAAGTGAAGAACATTCCATTTTAAGTCTCCTCCAAGTACCCCATGTAGTGTACTTCTAGCTTCCAGACAGTGCACAGTGAGTCCAGTTTAAAGAACTTTAAATGAGGATGTAGCCAGCGTGGTAGAGTAGCTGTGTCCTCTTAGCCTTAGCATTTGGTTGTTGTGCGGCAGGCAAGATACTAAGATGAGGGTTAAGGCAAGGCCTATTTCTGTAAAACTAAAACTTAAAAGCTGAACTTCAGTTAGTATCCTCTATCTCAGCCAGACCTATTGTTTTGATTACTAATTCAAGCTCTTGATTGAAGTACATAGCCGAAAATTCAGTAAGGTCTTAGGGAAACTGTACTTCTAGAAAATTCTCAGCCTGATCAAAAAGCACATGTCCATCTGTCCGTCTTTCTTTCCTCCCCTCCCCTCTCCTTCCCTCCCCTCCCCTCCCCTCCCTTCCCTTCCCTCCCCTTCCTCCCCTTCCTCTCCTCCCTTCCCTTCCCTCCCCTCCCCTCGTTCCCTTTCCTCCTCTCCCCTTCTCTTCCCTCCCCTCCCCTCCCCTTCTTCCCCTTCCCTCCCCTCCTTTCCCTTCCCTCCCCTCCTTTTTTTGCCAGTCAGCTCTTTATTGTTCATGTTTCTGTTAGAACACATCTGCACATAAAAGCAAATGTTAATGTCATAGTAGTAGCTGAAATTGTATCTGATGAAACAGTAGAAATCAGTCCACGATGACTGATAGAGCATATAGGAAAGAGCAATTGAAGAAAATATTCTGTCTTCAGTTCTTTTAATTTAGGTACAATATTTAGAAGCTGAATGGGTTGTATTCTAATGATTATGCTTTTTTCCTTTTATTGAAAACAGATTGTCTTCTCAAGTAATATATCTGGATTATGCCTTCTCCTCCCAGTTCCTCTTTATCTCCCCTCCCTTCTGAATCTACTCTCTTTCTATCTCTCATTAGAAAACAGACTTCTAAGGGATAATAATAAAATAAAATAAAAGATAAAACTAACATATTAGAATTGGACAAAACAAACAAACAGGATGTGATCCCAAGAGAAGGTGCAAGAAACAGTGTCCTGCTCATTCCTACAGTCAGGAATCCTACAAAACAAAACAAAACACCACTAACCACCACTAAACTGGAAGCCAAAGTATACACTCAGAGAACCTGCTGTGATCCATATAGGCCTTGTGCATGCTGCCTCAGTCTGAGAGTCCGTATGTGCCTGGATTATGTTGATTTCGAGGGCCTTGCTTTTTAGGTGTCCTCTATCCGTTTGATTCTCACACTGTTTCTCCTCTTCTTCAGGGTTCCCTGAACCTCAAGAGGAAGGATTTAATTGAGATATTCCTTTTAGGAATGAGTGTTTCAGGATCTTTCACTTTCTGCATTATGCCTGTCTGTGGGTCTCTGTATTTGCTCTTATCTGCATCAGAAGGAAGCTTCTTTGATGATGACTGAGCAAGGCACTGATCAATGAGTATAGCAGAATATCATTAGGAGCCTTTGTTCATTTGTCCTTCCTTCCTTCCTTCCTTCCTTCCTTCCTTCCTTCCTTCCTTCCTTCCTTCCTTCTTTTTCTTGGACATTAGTATTTGGTTTTCTCCTATGTCTCTGGGTTATCTAGTCTTAGGTTCTTGGTCGCCCAAGCAGTGTTGAGTATGAGTTCCATCTTTTACTTAATCAAATCAGATATTGGTTGGTGACTCTCACAAGATTTGGGCCACCATTGCCCCAGAATATCTTGCAGGTTTTGTCAATCAAAGGGTCTGGCTTAGATTGGTGTTTACATTTCTCTTTTGGTAGCATGCAGGGTACCTTCTTGTACCAAAGACACTAGCACATAAGGTAAAAATGGTAACAATCCTATAAAACTCTATGTAGGCACTTGCTCCATTCTCCATGTTCAATGACTAACTGTATAGGTGTTGTCTTCAGCAATGGAGCCCTGGTGTCAGTTTATGGAGAGCAACCTATAGTCTGGGTCACAGTGTTTTTTAAGGATTTCTGTTGGACCTCTTTGACCTCAATTAGCTATATAACCCAGTCCCTATTTTGGAATTTTCATTTGGTGACAGAAGATGGCCAGTTGGGGCTCTATCTTGCCCATAACTTGGCAGTATCAGTTATATTGCATATAATGTACATATGAAGCTTCTACTGTATTTGGTTTCTATATTACTCTTCAAATGGCTCTTAATTTTAACTGTCTCTTCCTGCATTCCCTCTCTTGTCCTTCTCCCTCTCCACTTTATCCTCTCGTTCTAGCCCCCTATCCATTTATAACTATCTGTATTTCCATTTCCTATTGATATCTATCTATTCACCCTAGATCCTTATTCTCTACATTATACAATACATTGTGCAAATGCACTATATTTTCCTTATTCATTCTTCTGTTGAGGGACACTTAGGTTGTTTCCAAATTCTGGTTAATTGGATCAGCAGTGAACATGATTGAACAAATGGCTATGGGTGGGATGAAGTGTTCTTTGGATATATGCACAAGAATGGTATAGCTGAACCTTTAGGTAGATTGATTCCCATTTTCCCAAGAAACCACCACACTGATTTCCATAGTGGCTGTATGAGTTTACACTTCCACCGGCAATAGATAAGTGTTCCCTTTATTCCATGACAGTCTGAACTATCACTTATTTTATTGATCTTAGCCATTCTGACAGGTGTAAGATGAAATCTCAAAGTAGTTTTGATTTGCATTTCTCTGATGGCTAAGAATGTTGAATATAATGTTTCTTAGCCACTTGAGTTTACCTATTGAGAATTTTCTGTTTAGACCTGTACCCATTTTTAAATTGGGTTGTTTTCTTGATACCTAGTTTTCGAGTTCTTTATATATTTTGGATATTAGCCCTCTATTGGTTGTGGAGTTGGTAAAAATCTCCCACTCTGTAGGCTGCCACTTTGTCTGAATGATGATGTCTTTTTGCAGTGCAGAAGCTTTTCAGTTTCATGAGGTCCCATTTATTAATTGTTAATCTTAGTGCCTGTGCTAATGATGTTCTCTTCAGAAAATCTTTTCCTGTGCCAAATATTTCAAGGCTATTCTCTACTTTCTCTTCTCTCAGGTCCAGTGTATCTGGCTTTATGATGAGGTATTTGATCCATTTGGAGTTGTGTTTTGTGCAGCATGATAAGTATGGATCTGTTTGCACTGTTCTATATGCAACTGTACAGTTTGATGTGAATCATTTGCTGAAGGTGTTTTCTTTTTCCAGTGTATATTTCTGGCCTCTTTATAAAAATCAAGTGTCCATTGGTATCACTGGTGTGTAGATATATATCTGGGTCTTCATTTCTGTTCCATTGGTCATTGTGTCTGTTTTTGTACCAATACCATGCATTTTTATTACTGTGTCTCTGTAGTACATCTTGCAGTTGGATGTTGTGATACCTTTTGCAGTTCTTTCATCATTCAGGATTGTTTTAACTGTCCAGAGTTTTCTTTAGGCAGTTCTCATTCTAAGTTTCTGAGACATCTTAAAGAAGTGGGCTGCTTAAGCAGTAGACCTGCTAGATGGAAAATCTTTCAGGGAAGAAAATGGAAAAGTGAGGTTTTCTGAGGAAATGAATAGAAGCTTCCAAAATTAGTTGGCTAAAGAATTCCATTTGCTAGGATGTGCAATTATGACTGTTACGATCAAGGATACCCCTAGAATTAGGGACCAATTTACAGTCTGTTTGGTTAAGTGACAACAATCAGATTTTTGTGTGTGTTTGTGTAGGAGGTGCGTGTGTGTGTGTGTGTGTGTGTGTGTGTGTGTGTATGTTTAAATTATTGTATATTAATTATGTGGGGAAATGTTTGAGTTTTTAATTTCTTATGTAGCTACATATTGTCAGCTTATGAAGTTATGACTAAAAAGGATGTATGTTTTAAGGGGACCAAGAGTAATGCTTATAATATTAAAATTAGACTGAGTGCAGTAACTTGGCATTGTCTTTTTTAAAATTTATTTTCCATTTAATGGTGCAAAGGTGGTGAGCAGCACGTTGTCTGTTTCAGATAAAAACAGTAAAAATATTGGTCTCAAAAAAGTTCTGTCTGTCTGTCTATATGAGAATAATATGACCCGACTGTTACAAATTTTTTCAGGCTTTGGCTGTTCGGCATCTGGTCTTTTTTGCTGTTAACAGTTTAAGATTTTCTGATACTCATTTTAGGAATTGTATTTTCTCATTTTGTACTTTGGGTTTTCCTTGGACCTTATACAAAAACTGGCAAATGATTCTTCAGCAACAGATACTGTTTACAAAATGCAGCTGTACTTTTTAAAGAGTTCGATAACTCTTTTTTATTCAGATGCAGAAATTTTCAGTGGAGCTGTTAAAATGTTGAACTGTAAATGTGGAGTTGACTGGCAGTCTGCCACAGTAAAAGGTGAAATTTGCTTGATAATGGAGGTAGCACAAAGATATTTGAACCAAGAAAAAGGCAGATTGCAGAGGGCGTCTTTGGAACACTTCAAGTCAGTTAGTTGGTTATGAATTAAGATAGATGTTTCACTAATCCATCTCCTATTTTGCTTGTGCTTTTTTGAGTCCTGTTTCTAACGATTTCATGTCAAAAGAATCTTTTTTTTCCCCAAAGAATCTTAATACTTAAAATTATAAATTGAAAAAAAATCCTTTAGGGTCTTAAGTATTACAGGACAAACAATAGAAGTATGAATTTGTCAAAGGTCTTGGTATGTTTCAAAAAGGACAAATAAACATTGTTAATTGCTATCAGCATTCAATTCAATTAAACAAGAACATGAGGGAGTAGCAAGAACAACATGATTATTTGATAGGGAATAAAATAAAAACAGTCGAGTACTGTTGTTGAACATGAAAATGTTATAATTCCTTTTAGCAATATTTATTAAGAATTTGAGATTCCTGTGTTTAATTCTTAGTTTTTTGTTTAATTATTTTTAATATAAGCTGGCCTAGAGTTTGCTTGTATGACCTTGAATTTCTAACTCATCTGCCTGTACCTTTTTGGGTTGGCATTGCAGGTGTACTTCACCACACCCTGTTTATATGATGCTGGGAACTGAAACAAGGGTCTTATCCTTTCTAAGCAAACATCATACCTTAGCCCAAGGCTTCTTTAGCTTAGGAAATTTACCCTTGGACAGGTTAGAGAGTAAATATAGTTAAATGCTAACAGCAATCTAATGGTTCAGTAGTAGGAAAAAACTTAAATAGCATTACTATAATTATTATACAGTTAACAGCCATAAATTTTCTGTTCCTCTTTTTATGTTATGTTTGTCTAAAGTTGTTATCTGCCTGATTAGACTATTGTGCATATAAAATGAGATTATTATATGAAAAAAACTTAGAACATAGATAATTGTATTTACTACTTGTTGTTGTCCTTATTCTTAGTGTAAAAAAAAAAAAGAGTAACAGCTAAAATAGATTAAAAATACCTGAGTCTGGGAACCTATTGGGAAGATCTCAGGTCCCCCCCCCCCCATGTCCTCCTGAATCCTGTAATCATTTCCCTTGCTGCCATGGCATTCTCCCTCTGCTTCTCCCTGCTTCCCTCGTTCCCTTCTTATCTAATATTCTACTTTGAGGAGGGTAGAGACATGGGAACGGGATAGGCATGAAGTAGCGCGCTTTTCACCCTGGAAACTGCTGCATCGGTTCTCTCCTCACATGGCGTATCTTTCTTGGAGACACAGTAAGCATGGGTGATAATCCCAGACAGATAATACCTCCCTCTGGGAGTTTAGAAGATTACTTGGGTAACAAGCCTAAGGAGCAAGTTACAGGATTAAATGTCGTTTTATCATCACGTAGTTTTAGAAAATAAATTTCAGTGAATATCTTGACTGACATTTTACAGTGCAGTTGTGAAATCAAACTGCATAGTCTAATCCATAGAATAGTGTTTCTTTTGTAGATACTATCTTTTACAGAAAGGATAGTTCTGTAAGTTCAGAAAGTAAGACTATGAAAATGGGAAGGAGTTAGACAAGATTATTTAGAAAGCAAATAGCTTTTCTAGACTTAAATCCATAGATTCTAAAATAAAGGCTGTTTCTCATTATTAAATAAAATATGCTAGAGATTATCCTAAAAGTACCATTGTGTGAGGAGATGATATTGCATGGGAATACTTCCCATTGGTGACTCAAGACAATCTGAAGAGAAATAAAAATGCATGCAGGATTATTGGATGGATTTACATAGAAAATTTACTTAGCAAAAACTATATTGTAAGATATTTTTGAGTTTGAAAATTATGTATTATACAGTATATAAGTGTCTTTAATTTTTTTTTACCTTTTTACTAGGCAAACTGGATCATTTGGGTAGTATTTGGAACCAGAATTAATTGTACAGATTAATACAGAGAAATACAGAGAAAAAGTAAGCTTGGTGCCATTCTTGTTGAATATTAGAGCTAGCTTAAGAACTATCACTTACTTGTGCTTGAATATGTATTGAACCACTGTACTTACTTGAATGAAACAAATAATGTAACTTCTAATTATTATTATTTCTCTCTCAGTTTGCTAATATAGAACAATCATTGATACAAAATTTTAATGGGACTATACATGTTTAGATGTGACTCCTTTTAACCAGGTCTTTCCTTTGTTTAGGGAAATAACTTGTGCTTAGAGTTGAGGTATAAGCATTTCTACTGTAATGCTGAGCTTTTCAAATTTGGGTAGAAACTGGCATTTATAAGTTGGGCTTGGTTTCACACTGCTGTTCTTAAGGGACTCTTCCAGCTCTTGGAGTAAGTGGGGATTTATTGTCACACAGTCTGACTGAGGTTAAGGGGAGAGGGCTGTCTTAGGTCACAGAACTGCTTGGCTTCAGAGATGATCTTCAAAACTAGAACTTCCATTTCTAAGTTTGCTGTTGCTTAAAATATGTAATTTCTTTGATGGTGATGATACTGCTGTGTGCTAGCAGCATTTATTGAATCTTTGTATCTCGATTGAATCATCTTCTCTTGAGATATAAAGGCATCAAAACACATATTTGTTTTTCCAAGTAAAACACATTTTTCTGTGTTTACAGAGAATGAGTTCTGTTACTGGGAAATAGTTTTTTCATAGTTATAGAATTTGTTAGTTATTTTTTAAGCAATATGAATTAATGTAAGAATAATTCCTGTTTTAAGAGTTTACTATGTTGCATATGACCTGTTAAATTATCACTATTGTTCAGCCCTCCTATTCTTTCTTTTATTTTTGCCTTAAAAAATTCCTGCTTGTGATTTTAAAACTCAGCTATAAATTATTAGCTATTTAAGCAAAATCTTCCCGGTATCCCCCTAAAACCTGTTCCTCCCTTCTCCTTCAGCCTTCTCCTATGTTTTGTTTATACTTCAGATTCAACACCTGCACATTCTAATTATTTGTTTGCTAGTTGAACTACCTAGAGAATTAGAATCCCTCCCATGAGGATCAGAGCATTATCTTTCTCACCTTGCTATTTTGAGTACTTAATACAGAACCTGACATTTGGTGGCGTCTGATGAGCCCTCCCTTTTTTGTTTCTGAGTATTTTTTCATCTTTGTTGTAAGCAGTAAGTTGACTTGTTTTGGTCATGTTCTACTTGGCAATGAATATTTTCTTTGTTGTACTTGCTGATTCTTTTGATATCTTTATTGGTCATTTGCTTTAGCATGTCTGTGTTGACTTTTACAAGTAGAAGGATGCTAGTGACATCTAGGTTTATATAAGCGTGGTTCATGTTTAAAAAAAGTTATCTGAAAATTTAAGATAGGTAAGGAGCCATGATGTCTCCAGATGTGGTGAATAATCTGACTACTCTCTCACTTGAGTAGATGAGAATGTTGGTCAGTATACTGTCTTTCACAGACTAGGAATTAACCAGTGTCTTGACTTTACCCAGTCCCGCATTCTCTTCCTTTGTCTTAATGATTATAGTTCCCTTTGCTTTAGTTTATTTGTGACTCTGGTTTATAACTTTCAAGTAGAAACAAGCTTTTTTAAATCAAATTTGATCAAAATACTAAAAATGATCATTAATAATTTACTGAATAATCAAACTAGTGTTCTAGTGGTAGAGTTAAGACATTCATTGACTATATAAAAACAGTTTTGTAATCTCTGCCTTCAAATAACTCAGAGCTCAGCAGAGGTAATAGAGGGACAAAAGAAAAATCAGAACAATAAAAAGTAAAATTGCAGAAATATAAATGAAATTCTGTGGAGATTTTTGGAGAAGTCTTTATTTGGTGGGTGATTTGTCAGTTTTTTCTTGAGCCATTAACTGTTCCCAGCAATAAAGTCAAGAATAGAGCAGCTCCCCAAACAGGAGAGTTTGCATAGGGGCTCCTAATGCTAACTACAGTTTGTCTTTTCTTGAAGAAATAATATTTCATCATTCTGGTATTAGTTTTTTGATCTTGCTCACAGGAGGTGACACTATTTCTTAGCGCCCAGTTTACTGCATTTTTCAGGAGCTCTAATTTTGTAGGCTAGCTCTGACATACAGACTCAAGCCAGTAGGAGATTTTATGTATGTTAAAGAGAGATTTTTATGAAAAAAAATCAGTTCATATAGTTTCAGAGATGAAGTCCTAACTACCTATTTGGTGAACTTGAAATTAGAACAGCTGATGATGTACTTGTTTAAGTCTAAAGGCTTGATAACCAACTAAATTGACAGTGTTCTACACACAGGCCAGAGGAGAGGAGCTTGTAGGACCCCATGACTAATTAGCTCCAATACTTGGGAATCAACTAGTGAGAGGGCTGGACTCTTTGTTATATTTAGGCTTTTAACTTCCCCATTACCTATGTTGGGGAGAATAATTTTCTTTGCGGAGTCTTTTGATTCTTATGTTAACCTTACCTGGAAGCATACTTGCAGACATACTATCCGAGCATCCCATGGTTCAGTCTAGTTGACAGATAAATTAATCCTTACAGGGGATGTATGTTTTCCTATCCACTCTTTCCTCCTCCTAGCATTGGTTGTTGAAAGGTATATTTAGTTATACTCTTCCAGAATAATTACATACTCTGGTACTTAACAAGCATTCAATAAATTCTGGATAAATTATGTATAAAGTAAAGGTACACTACAGTGGAAAAAAATGACTATAATTTTGAGTGTGTCATATTCCCGAGAAGATTAAAATGAATAGATAAAAAAATTAGCACATTTTATGCCCTCCAATTCCCTGGCAGCTGTATTCTATTTCTCTCAAAGTGAATTTGACTATCTCAAATTAAGAGGAAAGACATAATGTTTGTTATTTTGTGTCTGCCTTATTTCCTTTATCATAATGTCTCCAGTGAGTCAGACAGAGGTTGTGATCCCAACCAGTGTCTATTAGCAGTACAGATGAGATACTGTGTCTGTATTTGTGTGTGTTGAGTCTGAGACTCATGATCTATTCAGTGTTCTAAAAGAGGCAGAAATGGGCTATCAGTAAGAAAACATTAATTTCTATAGATGTTGGTTCTTTTGTTTTGTAAATATTATGTGTAATAGATATACGGACCATAGTCATCTTTCTTTAAAATTATTTTTCTTCACTTTTCTCCCACATATAGTTGTTTCTGATTGTATTGTTTTTGAACTTCTCCATATAACCCATACCAGCCCTAACCTTTGAATTCATAGTATTCCTTTGTCTCTCTCACAGAGCCTAAAATAATTAGAGTGATAATGTGGCCCCAAAGGGTGGGGGAGGTGAAGACTCAGCAGGAAAGCCATGATTCTCCTGAGTAGGCACAGAGGGAAGAAAGACCAGGAACCTTTTCAGATTAGTTATTTTTATCTTGTTGCCTAAAACACTATAAGGGTAACAGCATTCAATTTCTCATAAGTTGTTACACATAGTGATTTCAGTTCTTTATTGAATATCCAACTCATCATTCTTCTGAACTAAAAGCCCTGCAATTCACTGTGTGAGTTAGAAACTGGTAGTGTACTTACATTCAACAATTAAACATTCTTGTTTAATTTAAAATTAAGCAAGAAAAAAAACCCATTTATTAAAAAATTTAGTTTATTTTACAAGCGTCCAGAAAGTATGGTCTATATATATTTGAACTTATTTTTATATAACACAATTTTTGAAGGTGGCTCATTCTTTGAAAAAGTACATTTTAAAATGTGTGTGTGTGTGTGTGTGTGTGTGTATGCACACATGCGAGTGTGGCAATGAGCACATGAAAATTCAAGGACAGCTTTCAGAAACCTGTATTTTCTCTCCTTCCCCTATTGGTCTGCAGCTAATTACATTTGTAGGCCTTATTTGGGAACTTGGAAAGACAAATCTGTTTTTATGAGTCCTAGATCACAACTGTCATAGAGTCACCCTTTGCCGTTGGAGCAGAAGAGTTTTCCTCTCAAAATGAATTAAAGGATGCTCATCAGTACGAGGTGGGTGGCAGATGAACATTTCAAGTTTTGATTGGACGCAGTAATAAGCAAAGAGATCCTTGCTGAGCCGTGTACTGATGGTAGGCATGGTAAGCACTTGCTAACTGCCGATTTATAAAATAGACCAGGTTTTGAAGAGATAGCCCTGATGGTGTATTAACTTATGAGTACAGTTATGGTTGAAATACATAGGATTGGAGTTCAGGTTTTGTTGTTGTTAGTACCTGCCCCTTCACTGATTGTGAAAGTAGGAGTAGAACCTTGAACATTTGTGAAAAGTCAAAGAAAGAGTAAATGAGCTGAGAACTTAAAGATTATTTCTGATTTCTGAAGTACAATAATATGTTTGTTTTTTTTTCTTAGCTGGTTTGGTGAGATTATTATTTTGTCAGCTACTTTTTTTTCTATGAGAAAATCTTGTCCCCTCATCCTCTCTTCAAGGACAGATTTTCCCTTCAAATTGCAGTCTTTCAGTCATTTGCCTCATCATCGTCATCGTCATCGTAGCCATGGTCATCATCTTCATCATTGTCATCGTCATTGCTGTCCTTGTCTGTTATCAGACTGACTTTGTACTCACAGAGATCTTCCTACTATTGCCTCTTGAGTGCTGGGATTAAAGCTGTGCCCACCGTGCCTGCCTTTATTTGTCCTTGTTTCTAAGTGCTGGTATTTGTCAGGATGAGTAGCTGTGAAGATTTTTTTCTAATGAGAGTACTGATAAATACATGTATAGAGGGTATGTTGAACAAATTTTAACCAGGTTTGCTGAATATTTTCATTAAAAGAGAACATGTATGTACACTGGAAATTATGCCTACCTTGATTACTGATGTTCACTCTGAAAGATAAATTAATGTATTTTCGTTACTGCATGACAAATTGTCATTCAGAATGACAACTAAACCCAATACATTGAAAATTATGCCACCAAACTTTGAAAAAAATTGAAAATGACCTGCTTAGAAAATAAGAAATATAGACATCTACAGTAGAGGTTTTGATTTTGGAGTAAAAATTAATGGGGCTTGAATTTATACAATAATGAATTACATACTTTACAGTGTTAACCTAATATCTATATATGTAGAAGGATAAAACTTTATGGGAATAAAGTATAGCAATCAGCCTTATTGTACTTGTGAGAGGGTATTAATTGTTAAAGAGGGACTCCATAAGTGTATCCTGTTTGAAAAAAGGCCAGAATCCTTACAAAAGCTTTTCTTTATTATCAGTACACGGGCAGATATTATAGATGAGTAAGTTATTATTCAATTATGTGATCTTTCTGTTGGGTTTAGTTATTTGGGATGGATTACTATATTATAGATTGTCTAGTTCTTATGTTCCTACTTATCTGTGGCCCTCATCCCTTCTTAAGTTTAATAGCAGTCTGTTGGGTATAAGTATATATATTTATTTTCAATAAGACCTCAGGTTTATATATATTTTACATAAATATACAAATATGTGCACCTTTATATGCAATAAATGTATGCAATAAATGTGCACATATTTGTAAAAATATGCATTTATTATTATTATTACACAGATACTTATTGAATACTTACTGTATGAATTGGTAGAAATTGTAAATATGTGATTACATTAATAATTAATTACATTAAGTTTATAATGCTGTAGGATTGACAGATAAAGGCTCAAACCATTCATAGTTTGGGGTTTCCTGTTATATGTCTGTGAACCTCATCCTAATGGCATTGACTTAATAGCACAATTTAAAACCCACATGTCACAAGGGAAAAGCTTGTTCTCCTTGCTCTGGTAAAAATTGCCTAAATAATTCATGGAAATCAATATGGTAACAAATTAAAATGCGTTTTATTGTCAGCAGATACTGTGGTGGGCAAATTGTAAATGTTGATGAAAAGCTATTGGTAGATTAAGTGTAGGAGGGTTTTTTTTTTCAGTGAGATGACAGTTTTTTCCACATATATTCTTTATGCCGTCAGAATGTGTTTCTTAATGAAATAATGAAAATTCCCTGCTTTTTTTCAGCTACTGTAAAAATTTTATATGAATTTTCATAGATGTCCATGTATTTGCTGTTATCAAAACTCAGAAGTCAAGAAAAAAATTCTAAATGGAATATTTTTCTGAAGATTTATTTGGCTGCCAAAAAATAACCTATTTTGCATTAGATTATCTTATGTCTGTACTGCTCTAATAACTGTCATTTAAAAATCTCTTAGTCTTACTCCTCCCTCCTTTTTCATCCTTCTGTTTTGTCCTGTTTTCTTTCTCACATCTTCCTTCTTGTGTGCATTTATCTATGCACACAAAGGCATTATTCACTGGTATCTCCTTGAGTACAGTTTTGATTCTTTTTTTTTTCCTTCATTACTCTGTCTTCTTAAATATCTGCTGTAATATCCCAGAAAATGTAGACCTCTTTTCCTTGTGTTACTACAACGACTACAACTACTATTACTGTGACTACAACAACTACTAAATCTCTGTTAAGCTCATATTAAGAACCACTGTGCTAAATTGTCTACACGTTAGCCTTGAAGTTTGCTAGTGTTTTATAGGTAAGAAAACTAAGGACAAAAGAAGAGCAACTAGTCCCCTCCCCTTTTTTTATATTTTATACAGAGGGCATCATTTACTGTTTGCTGCTTTAATATTAAATACATATGCACACATTATATATAGTATATATACTATATACAACATATATATGGCATAAGGTAGTGTTAGAATATATATATATAGTTATATAGTTATGTATAGTTATATTATGTGTATGAGTATTTCATCTGCATGTATATGCCTGGTGCCCACTGAGATCAAAAAAGGTATCTATTCTGTTGGCACAGGATGTTACAGAAGATTGTGATCTTTGTGGGTCCTGGGAATTGAATCTGGGTTCTAAGAAAGTACTCTTAACTGCTAATCCAACTCTCCAGTTCCATACTTCTTTTTAGAATAAAAATATTCTTTAGAATTTGATTTTTTGTTGTTTCAAATTCTATGTATATAGCTTTAGGCTACTGTAGTATCTTTCTAAAGCAACAATCGGTATACTTAGCTATGGAAGTTTAAATTAAAATTTTGATTTTTTTAAGCCCTCAAGAATCTGTATAACTTGGTGCAAAATCATTCAATGTCTACTCTTTATTTAGTTTATAAGTACCAAGATCAGTAACATGATATATATGGCACATACAATAGGCCTCGTCTGTTTCTAGTGACAATTGTTTCTCATAGGTTCTGCATATTTTAGCTGTATTAAACTTATACTCTTACTTCCTAGGGTTGAGTATGTTTGTATCTCCTTGGAATGCACATGTCCTTTAGTTCTGTTCATACACCCCCTGCCCCTCCATTCACTTTGGCCCTGTCCAAGGTGTGTGTCTACTTTGTTTCTGCACATTTGAGAGTGCCTTTCCTCCCCTAAAGAAAACACACCAGTCAGAATGGCTAAGATAAAAAAACTCAGGTGACAGCAGATGCTCGTGAGGATGTGGAGAAAGAGGAACACTCCTCCATCATTGGTGGGATTGCAAGCTGGTACAACCACTCTGGAAATCAGTCTGGCATTTCCTCAGAAAATTGGACATACCAATCCTGGGCATATATCCAAAACATGCTCCAACATATAAAAAGGATACATGCTCCACTATGTTCATAGCAGCCTTATTTATAATAGCCAGAAGCTGGAAAGAACCCAGATGTCCTTCAACAGAGGAATGGATACAGAAAATGTGGTACATTTACACAATGGAGTACTACTCAGCTATTAAAAACAATGAATTCATGAGATTACTAGGCAAATGGATGGAACTAGAAAATATCATCCTGAGTGAGTTAACCCAGTCACAAAAGAACATACATGGTATCCACTCACTGATAAGTGGGTATTAGCCCAGAAGCTTGGAATACCCAAGATGCAATTCACAGACCACCTGAAGCTCATGAAGAAGGAAGACCAAAGTGTGAGTGCTTTGGTCCTTCTTGGAAAGGGAAACAAAATACTCAAGGAAGCAAATACTGTGACAAAGTGTGTAGCAGAGACTGAAGGAAAGGTCATCCAGAGACTTCTCCACTTAGGGATCCATCCCACATGCAGACACCAAACCCAGACACTATTGTGGATGCCAAGAAGTGTATGCTGACAGGAGCCTGATACTCTCCTAAGAGGCTCTGCCAGAGTCTGACATATACAGAGGTGGATGCTCACAGCCAACTGTTGAACTGATCATGGGGTTCCCTATGGAGGAGTTAAAGACAGGACTGAAGGAGCTGAAGGGATTTGCAACCCCATAGGAAGAACAACAATATCAACCAAGCAGAGCTCCCAGGGTCTAAATCACCAACCAAGGAGTACACATGGAGTGACCCGTGGCTCCAGCCATATATGTAGCAGCGGATGGCCTTGTAGGGCATCAATGGGAGAATAAGCCCTTAGTCCCATGAAGGCTCAATGCCCCAGTGTAGGGGAATTTGAGGGTAAGGGGAGGGGGATGGGAGGGCAGGGAGGCAGGAGTGGGTGGATGGGGCACATCTTCATAGAAGCAGGAGGAGGGGGGATCAGGAAAGGGGATGACATTTGAAATGTAAATAAATAAAATATCCAATAAAAAATAAAGAGAAAATTGTAAGTACAAAATTGGAGTTATTTCCAGGCAGTGTGGGTTGCTTTGAAGAGAATTTGCAAACCCTTATTTGTATTGAGTTAACTGTATTTTGGATGAAGTGAAGCAGAATGAAGCAAGGTTGTGAAGGAAGAAATAGAGAGCATTTAGATTACTGGGCTTATTTATGGTCCTCCTTACCCATGTGGTATAGGATACTGTCAATATAATTTGGGTAATTGTCTCCTCTTGCCCCCTTGTTAGTCTCATTAACAATGTAGAGTATATAAGCAGATTCTATTCCTTTTTTTTTTTTTTTGGGTTTCTTGAGACAGGGTTTCTCTGTATAGCCCTGTCTGTCCTGGAACTCACTCTGTAGACCAGGCTGGCCTCGAACTCAGAAATCCGCCTGCCTCTGCCTCCCAAGTGTTGGGATTAAAGGCGTGCACCACCACTGCCAGGCTTACCAGTTTATTCTCAGGTGTCTCTGTCCATCACCCCCCAACCCCCTTTCCTCAGCACAGGGTTTCTCTGGGTGGCCTTGGGTCTCCTGGATCTTGCTCTGTAGACCAGACTGGCCTTGAATTCCAATGAGACTAATATGTACATTAAAAAAAATACTAAGTCATGCTAGGGCTTTTTGATATAACTAATCCAAATTCAGAATTCATCTCCTGGTTCTGCCTTTTCTCTTTGCTTGTGACCTTGATTGGATGTATGCATTGCATACTGCAACATCATAGAGAGTTTTATGTAGAGGAGTAAGGACAGATTTGAAGATGGAGGAGCTCCTTGCATTTGGCTTGGGAGAAAGAATTGGACTTTGCTGAGTAGACTGAATGGAGTAAAGAAGGAAATTTGCATTCACACAGTTCATTCAACTATAGGTTAAACATCTTTAATCTGAAACTTTGAAAGAAATATGTCACTATTTAAAACTTCTTAACATATGTAGTTCTTGGATTAGGGATGCTCAACTCCTAAGTCTTTGTAAATATTACAAAATAACAATAACAAACAACAAAACAAACAAACTATTCAACGAAAATCCTTCCAAAATCTGATTCATTTCTGGGTTCAGGTTTTTCATAAAGATTGCTTGTACTGCCTTTTTGTAAGTGTTTCATCTCTCAGCAAATCCCATTCTAGCCTTTAGATTTGAGTTCAAGCTTTTTACTCTGCTATAGATTTTTTTTCCTAAAGGGGACAGTTTTGCGTTGACTTCTCTGTAATTAAACAGGTGCCTTTTATGTCTTGATCTTGCATTTGCTGCTATTAGTTCCTTTAAAACCAGCAACAAATGTACCTGACTCTCTATATTTAGATTTATAAATCACTATGTAAATATGTTTTGAGTCTATGTCCTGGTTTTCTATAAATAGTTTGGCCTTCCTGGCTTGACTAATTTGAATTCAAATCCTGGCTCTGCCTTTACTTTCCCTTATGCCCTTGAGCCAAATATTACAACTATCTAAGCCTTTATTATTTCTCTCACTCTCTTTGTAGATCTACTATGTAAATATGAATATGTGTGTCCACCCATACATCCTTCCATACATATATATTTTTCATTTATTTGAAAGCAGTAAAAGAAGTGTGTTATTTTCCTTTTTTTCCCCTCTCTTAAAGGGAAACTGTGTATATGAGAGATACAGATTATCTCTAACAGTTTCTATACAGAATGAACATACAGTGCAGTGCGATTCAAAAGGTGTTCCTCATAAGGTTTGAATAGTCATGAGGTGTTTGTTGTCTTAAAGGAGATGGGAAGATTGAGTCAGAATTCAAGTCAGCTTTGTGACTAAGCATACTGCCTTTCAGTGGGGTACTTAACTCTACCTCTTAAGACTTTCCTGATATAGGAGGTAGTATAATGACTTCACTGCAGCCTTCTCATTGGATGACACTCCAAGTAGCATACATTTATAGTATTCTTTAGATGGCATTTAAATAGATCTTTAGTTTTATTTGTATTATTTTCCTTTTGATTTGGAATATTTGAAAAGTTTGCTGTCCATAGTTATATGATAGATTTGGATCTGTATTCTAATCTACTGCTAATTCCTTGGGTAAGTCATTGCATTCTAGGCCTTATTTTATTTTGCCTGATGGGAAATGAAGTTGGGTTAGGTGACAGTTGTGGTCTTTGCAGACTTTTAATATTCTAATTATCTGATTTTGAAATAGCATTTTAAAAACCTTTTCATTGGTTCTATGTACCCCACCTTATGTACCCCAATTCTATGTCTCTCCTCCTCTACTTGTACTTGCCCTCCACCAGCAGTGAAGAAAATTGTTGTGGAAGCTGCAGTGTGATCCAGTGTGTCCCACAGTATACCATTTTTGTTCACACTTCTTTTCTTGCAAATGTTCATTGCAGTGAGTCATTGGTCTGGTACAGGTCTCTGGCTTCTGGTACTCTATCAATACTGTAACCTCACTGAGTGAGACTCCTCTGGATATCCTGTTGTTGCCTTGTGTCATGTAGATCCTGCAATTTTGAATCTGTGGGATCAACATCTTTATACACTCTAGCAGTTCATTCATTGATGGGCTAGATATTAGAGTGGGCCAATTCAAAGCCCTAGATCTGAGCCTGAGAGGTATCTGAGCAGGTCAGCCCACTGGCTCTCCCTCTCTTACACCCTCTGAGCTAGCTCACCAGCAGTCCCTGCAACCAGGGCCAGCTCTACCCTACTGCCCAGGTGAGGTACAAAGCCTACTTTCTTGAGTGCTGTGGCAGGCGATGGGCAAGGTAAGCTCTCCTGTTCTAATAACCTGATCTTGGGGCCAACTCTCCCACCTGCCATTCATGACAAGGGGCGTGGATGTGGAAGGCATCTCTCCCTCACCCAGTCTGCTGCATGACAGACAGGTTGCTGGGTCAGCTCTCCCATGCTCACACCCTCAGGTCTGGCTCACTCACTTCCCTCACTATCAGGGTCAGCTCTACTGTGCTGCCCAAGTTAGGCACAGGGCTTGGTCTCCTGAGTGCTGCAGTTGGTGAAGGAAGAACCAGCTCCCCTGCTCTCGTGACTCTGTTAGGGCCTTCTCTCCTGCTTGCTGCAGGTGGTGAGGGCAAAAGGGAGGGAAGGGGATTTATCTCTTACTGATGCCACTGCACAGTAGCAGGGCTGGCTCTCCCACACTCAGGCCCTTAGGGTCACGGGTCAGCTTACCGGCAAACCCCACACCTATGGCTGGCTCTACTCTGCTGTCCAGGTGAGTGTCAGGGACAGCTCTCCCTTGCTGGTGACCAGCTCTCATGCCTGCCATAAGTGGAAAGGGGTGAGGGAGGTGGTGCAGACAAAGGTGGAACTCGCTTTCCCACACTCATGCCCTTAGAGTGGCTCACCTGCAAGCCCCACATCTATGGCTATCTCTACTATTCTGCCCAGGTAAAGTACAGAGCATGCTCTTTGGAGTGTTATAGTAAGGGATAGGTGGCAACTCCCATTCTCATGACCCTGGAACCAGGTCTCCCGCCTGCTGCAGATGGTGGTGAGTGAATGGGGAGGAGGCTATCTCTCCATCTATACCACTACATGTTAGATGACTGGTAGAGCCAACTCTCCCGTGCTCCTATCCTATGGACTGACTCCCCTGCAACTCCTGCAGTGTGTGGAGCCTGATCTCCGGGGTCCTGTAATGGGCTAGAGGTGGAGTCAGCTCTCCTGCTCTCATGCCCCCAGGACCAGCCCTCCCAGGATGCTCAAGCGTGGGGTGGGGCCTGTTCTGCACAACCTTCAGTCATTGACATGTCTCTGGATGGCAGCCCAGACCAGGGATATCCTCCTGGTTTTTTGTAGTAAGAGTCCCCTGCTTTGGCAAGGTCAGGGACCCATGCATGGCCCACAGTGGCAGCACAGGTCAGGACCCCACCTTGGTTCAGGTGGCATCCCTGGTTACTCACATCAGGCTGTTCCTTACTACCCTCCAGTCTCCAGCTCTGTCTCTCTTTATTTCCCACATCCTTCGGTTTCTCTTTCTTTTCCATTTCTCCACCACTTGTTCCTCTTAGTGGTACCTGAGGTCTCTGAGTGTCTGGAGTCTTCTCAGGTGTAGTCTCAGGAGTGTTGTGTTCTCCATATACCTTACGCCTTATGCCAGCAGGGTCATCACAGGCATAGTCTGTGTTGGAGTCCAGAAGTCACCCCACAAACCACATGAACACTGATCGCAGCCAGCCAGGGATGGTTTATTGAACATACACTTGAAGACAGACCAGGGCAACAGCTCAGGCTCAAGAGCTCAAAAGCTGTGTGCTGGACATTTCTCAGGGCCAGCTTACAAAGGCTAAAACTGAAAGGAAAGAAAAAGAGCTCATATGCAGGTGTTGGAACTGTTGCCCAGTGTTCGGCCCTGACTCAAACCATTTTAGACATAATAGTTCACACTAGTCTTTAATTTGATGGGCCTACATGAAGCTTATAGTTGTGGAATTTCTTAAGATTAAGAAACCTCATAACATAGAGAATGTAAGAGGGATTGTGGTCAGCATGACCCTTCTCTGAGTTATTTTTCTGTGTCTATGACTTGCAGGCATATTAGAGCAACAATATGAAACAGCTGATAGAAATTTAAGGTTGTTTTATTAGACTATATGTTTGACTATATTGTACATAGCTACTTATTGAAAATGTGATGATTCTTATTATTTCTATTTTGAATATAGATTGTTAATGTTAGAGAAAAGGACAATTCTTAGACAGAAAGGGAGATATGAAGTGGAAACTTAAGGGTTCTTTGGAAAGTTGATTGCTGGGACAAACACATGAAGAAACGTTTTGTTAAAGTGGACATGGGTGTGAAAGGCTAAGGCAGACACATGAAGGAACGTTTAGCTGAAGCAGACACAGGAGAGGGTGTTCTGGTAAAGCAAGTATGTGGAAGGACACATGATAAAACCTTACGTTGTGTAGTTGAGCTGCATTTGTTGGGATGTCATAGAGAGAAACACACCAAAACTTCTGGTGGTCTATTGCAGTTTGTTGCTGCTTCCAAGGACTCGGGCTGGTTGGATGCACGTGCTGAGGCAAGGCGGGTGGAGGACACATGTTGTTTGGAGGGTATAACTAGGACTCCGCGGAGTGACAGAGACAGAGCCTGGCTGGCTGGAACCACTGCTGTGCAGTGCTTTTGGGTCTTGTGTCTTTGCTGGTCTTCAATTCCCTGAGCTTCGCTCCTCTGAGAGAGGCACAGCAAAAACCTCCTGATGTTCCTGTTGCTCTCTCCTGCTGACTGGAGCCTAGGCTGAAACCTGGCTGTCTCTGCTAGGTCGTGTCACCACTGTTGGTAACCTGACTCTACCTAACTGGACTGCTGGTGCTAGGTGGAGAATCGAGCTGCCGCTGCCTGCTAACCTGTGAACTGAACTTGTGATTTCCACACAACACAGATGGGAGTTGTTCCAAAGAACCTTTCTTTGTAGGTCCACTTCCCCTGTATCCTTTCCCCTCCCTCTGGTGGATTGTGGGTTACAAGGAAGGTTGTGATTAGTGAAGTTCCATATGCAGATTACTGGTAGGGTTCAGAAATTTGGTAAAGTAGCTTTACACTTCTCCAGTAGTGGAAGTCAAAGCATTTGAAGTTTTTTTTGGCTGCCTTTCTTTTCTTCCTCCTTTGTGTTCTTTTTGGATAAAGTGATAATCTATTCTTGCCTAGAGTTTTCACAATAGAATGAATAATTCTGCTTTATCAATTTCTCTTTTTAATATTTCTATCTTAGTATTCAAGAGATTTCCAGTAGTCACAGAGACAAACATTTAGATGGCCCCTAATCAAGTAAAACATTGTTGTGGGCCAGAATGAATTATTTTAACTGGGATAAGGCAGGGCTAGGTTTAACTGTTGTTCGCTTTCCCATAACCAGGAAATAAGGTGTAAAGGGTATTTCTTATGAGGATATGCAGAAATGAATGTGAAATGAAAGTGTTGAAAAACTTAATATTTTTAGAGTTGGAGCAAAGGAAAACAAACTTTTATTTACTCTTTCTGCTAGTGACCACAGTGAGTTAGTAATATTATCTTTAATCATAAAAGAAATGTATTTCAACATAAACTGCAGTATTTAAATAGCATTTCACTTTTATTAGTTGAAGTATATTTGTAAAAAATTGGATATATATTAACTGGTTTTGGTACAGTTTGGTCCATTAGGAGAAAAGAGAAAATAGTCCTATCAGTTTTTAGCCTCTAGTTTATTCATGAGGCCACGCCTCTAACCCTCATGATAAACCCTTGAAGTCAAATCCTGTAATTCCAGTTTACTCATAGCTTACATGTGAAGAAGCAGCAAATAACTTACCTGTCTAGGCTAAACTTTAGTAAGAGTTGCTTCTGACTCAAGCCTATTAGTGATTTTCTAAGTCTTGTTAAGAGAAATAGAAACAACTAGGGCCTATTGAGGAGAGATGGACCCATCTTGTTTGACGAGTAGATTTTCACGGAAAAAGAAATGTGGAGGATGGAGCAAGCATCTAAGGGTAAGTAAATTAGTTACATTATGGCATTATTAAAGTCAAAAGTGTACAGATTTTCCATTGTGTTCTAAAGCAAACTATTTCGGGCTCCTGCTTGCCTCCACTCCTGTTCCTTAATGGCAGAACAAATGGACATGGATTGTGACTAAATGTCTTAAATACAGTGAATGCTGACCCTAAACAGTATTTAGAAGCTATGACATGTGGAGTCTAGACATGTGGAGTCATACATTCCTTTCTGGATGAAGTGTTCAGTGTTAAGGATTTTGTTTCATGATTTGTACACACTTATGTGTACACACTATACATTTACTGATGGAAGGTGGGAAGAATGCAACTTAAAAAATTAGATTTATTTATGTCATTTTATGTGTATTTATCTCTTTGTGTGTGTGTGTGTGTGTGTGTGTGTGTGTGTGTGTGTTTGCATGTGTGCAATGCCCATAGAAATTAGATGAGGACATCAGATACCCTGGAACGGGAGTTACAGATGATTGTGAGCTGCTATGTGGCATCTAAACTCTGGGTCTTTTGAAAAAGAAGCCAGTACTTTTAACTGCCAAGTCATGTCTTCATCTCATAAAAGTTTCTAAAAACATTTTTTTTAACTCTTTAAATGGGATTATGGTTTAAATGTAAAAATGTTTCTTATAGGTTTATGTGTTTGAACACTTTTTTCCTTGTGGGTAGCACTATTTGTGAAGGTTGGATTTTAAGGAAGTAGAGCTTTACAAGAAGTGGGCTACTCAGAGCAGGCCTTGAGGTTTTGTAGCCTGACTTCACTTCATGTCCCCAATTCTACATCCTGACTGTGGATGCAGTAGAGCTGGATCCTATCACCAAGCTTTCTCTGCCATGATGGAATGTGTTGCCTTGAATTGTAACCCAGAATTAACCTTTCTTTCCTTAAATTGCAGCTTTTTAAGTAACCAATACAATGGTGAACATATTCTAATCGATGTTGATCAAAAAGTAACTTTGAGCAGTATTTTGAAGGACTTAAGTTGGCCATGTTTGTTAACAGCACAATTTAGTACTGACTTTCAAGCCTTTAATAATATTTATTGAGAGAATGTAGAACATTTTTTTTTTACAGTCCAGTCATTATCCCCCTCCTGGTCCACCCTCCAACAGTTCCTCATTCCATTCCTCCTCCACCATCTCCAAGAGGATGACCCCACCCCATCCCCACCCCACCAGACCTCCCTACTCCCTGGGGCCTCAAGTCTCTCGAGGATTAGGTTATCTTCTCTCACTGAGGCCAGACCATACAGTCTCCTGCTCTATATGTGTTGGGGGCCTCATATCAGCTGGTGTATGCTGCCTGGTTGGTGGCTCAGTGTCTGAGAGATCTTGGGAATCCAGGTTAGTTGAGACTGCTGGTCTTCCTATGTGGTGGTCCTCCTCCTCAAGCTTCTTCCTGCCTTTCCCTAATTCAACCACAGGGGTCTCCTGCTTCTGTCCATTGGTTGAGTGCTAGTATCTGTATCTGACTTTTTCAGCTGCTTGTGAGCCTCTCGGAGGACAGCCATGCTAGGCTTCTGTCTGTAAGCATGTTATATCATCAGTAATTATGTCAGACCTCAGAGTCTCTCTTTAAGTTGTATCCCAATTTGGACTGGTCACTGGACCTCCTTTTCCTCGGTCTTCTCCATTCTTGTCTCTGCAGTTCTTTTAGACAGAGGCAATTCTGGGTCAGAGTTTTTGACTGTGGTATGGCAACCCCATCCCTCCACTTGATGCCCTGGTATTTCTACTGGAGGTGAACTCTACAAGTTCCCTCTCCCCACTGTAGGGCATTCCCTCTCTTAGAGTCCTGAGAGTCTCTCACCTCCCAGGTCTCCGGTACATTCTAGAGGGTCCCTCTACCTCCTACGTCCCGAGTTGCCTGTTTCCATTCTTTCTGCTGGTCCTCAGGGCTTCACTCCTGTCCCCTCCCACCTGATCATGTTCCCCTTTTCTGAAACCTTGCTGTACCCTCTCCCACCCAGGTCCTTTCCTCCCTGATGATTGAACCTAGAGCCTTGTGTATGCTAGGCAAACATTCTATCACTGAGATATATTATCAGCCTTATGCTATATTGTGAAAATGTAAGTCGTGAGTATAAAATCCACAGAGTCTTGACAAATGCATATGCATGTGTCAGTTAAACCCCTGTTAAAATATAGTATATAGACCAACAGAGCATGGTCCAAGAATGTTGTCTGATGGACATTCTGCGTGCTTGTGAGAAAACTCCAAGAAAGCAAGAGTCTTGTTACCTTAGTTTCTTCAAAAGCACAGAATTGTTCTTGGATTTTGCTTTTTATTTTCTTTCCAGGTGTAGCAGGTAGGAGTGAGTTTACTTCAGTTTATTCATTATAACTGTGTATTGTTATTTATTTATATACCTATGTGAATAAAACATGTTTTTGACATGTGTGGCTTGTCTACCATGTGTGATTTGTTCACCCTGTGCATTTTATCCTTAAGATTGATTACTTCACTCACGTGACCCTTAACCCTCAGAGAATAAACTGTCTGAGTCTCTGAATAAAGTTGACTATTGCAGGAGACTTTAGTCCACCTCATTTTTAGACTCCACTCTCCTAGGTTCACACTGCCAACTAGAGCAGTAAACAATATGCTACTCTTGTCTAGAGAGTCCTTCATATTCCTCATTTGCCAGTTCATCATTTTCCCACACTCTTGGGCATAAGCACTTTTCTAGTGTAAAAAATTGAACTCCTTTTATGGTTACATGCTGTGCAATAGAGGAGGATGACTATGAACTTCTGATCTTGTTAAAGGAAGATAACTGTGAACTTATGATCATCCACCTTCCAAATGCTGACATTACAAACATGCATCACCACATTCATTTTATGTGGTGCTGGTATTCAACCTAGTGCTTAGTCATGCTAGGTAGGCATTCCTCCATCTGAAGTATGTCCTCAGCCGTAATTGGACTCTTAAGTAAGCTTCCTTTCACTTAATGAGCAATTTTTCAATTTTGTCACTTTTTTTTATTTTATTTTATTTTATTTTTTTAATTTACATTGTGGAGAAAGAGGAGCACTCCTCCACTGCTGGTGGAATTGCAGGCTGGTTACAACCACTCTGGAAAGCACTCTGGCGGTTCCTCAGAAAACTGGGCATGACACTCCCGGAGGATCCGGCTATACCACTCCTGGGCATATACCCAGAGACTTTACCTGCATGCAATAAGGACACATGCTCCACTATATTCATAGCAGCCTTATTTATAATAGCCAGAAGCTGGAAAGAGCCCAGATGTCCCTCAACGGAGGAATGGATTCAGAAGATGTGGTACATTTACACAATGGAATACTACTCTGCAATTAAAAACAATGAATTCACGAAATTCCTAGGCAAATGGTCAGATCTTGAAAATATCATCCTTAGTGAGGTAACACAATCACAAAAGAACACACATGGTATGCAGTCACTGATAAGGGGATATTGACCCAGAATCTCAGAATACCCTAGACACAATCAGCATATCAATAGATTTCTAAAAAGATGGAAGGAGAGACCCCTGGTCCTGGAAAGACTGGATGTAGGGGAACGCCAGGACAGAGTAACGAGAGGTGGTTGAATGGAGAAAAGAGGGAGGGAAGGGGGCTTATGGGGAAGTGATTTGGAATGTAAATTTTGTCATTTTTATCAGTTCTGTTTGTGTATGAATGTGTGCTGTGCTTGTATGTATGAGTGTTTGCATGTATGTGAACACACATGTACAGAGGCCTGAAGTTGATGTTGAGTGTCCTTTTGATTGGTTGCACCTTACATACTGAGGTACTACTTCTAATTGAACTATGTTTTTTGGGGGTCTGGCTAGCCAGCATGCTTTAGGGAATTCCCTGCACCTGTCTTGCCCACATCAGGTTTACTGGAGGAGTGCTGTTCTCACTTGCTTTTGTATAGGTTCTAGAGGTCCTGGCTATGCTCCTTGTGTTTGACCTTACCTTGTGAGCCAACTCCTGAGCCTTTCAACATTTTCCTTCTTTCTCTTAAGGTTTTTATTTTTATTTATGTGTTATATGTATATGAGTATATATGTATGCACACATGTATACAACAGGTGAACTTAAAGGTCAGAAAGTCAGAAGGTCAGAAGAGGGCATCTAGTCTCTGGAACTGGAGTTATAGGTGGTTGTGAGCAATTCAGTGTGGGTGCTAGGTAGGAAACTATGATCCTCTGGGGAGAGGGTCATCAAGCACTGTTAACCTCTGCACCATTTTTCCAATCCCAACAGCTGCTTCTTCTTCATTTTCTTCCTCCTCCTTCTCCTCCTCATCGTTTTTTTTTTTTAAATAAGCTTCAGACTGTAGAATGAGTAAACAGAGTTAACTTATTCTTTCTCCCGTTGAATGAAAATTCCTTGAATGTTTATGTATAAGTCATTTTAGGATTTAAAAAATATTTCAAGTAGTATCAACAAAGGTAATTATTTGGTCACAGAAATTGTTATACTTTCTTTCAAAGTGATTAAAACATTTGGTGCTTCTAATAATGCGTGAGAAATTCCAGTTTGTTCAGGATTTCATATGCTTCCCCATTCTGATGTATGTATGTTTTACTGCACAATTTGAAGATAAATTTACTTATAAAAATTTATTTATCAAAGCAAGTAGTTTTTTTATATACCAATAACAAACTTGCTATAAAAAGGGAAACGATTCATTTCATAGCCTTAAAAACAAACATCCCAAACCAAACCAAATCAAAGTAAAAAGCTTATGTATAAATTTAAAGACCTTAAAGCCCTCTATAGTGAATGTTGTAATGCAGAAAAAAAAGAAATTATGGAAGGCATTACAGTGAAGAGACTCTAATGTTCATGGATTAGCAAAACTAGTACTGTTGAAATGGCATTACAGTAGTGTCTACAGACTGAATATAATCTTTTAGTATAATCCCAGTGATATTCTTCATAGAAATATGGAAAACAGTCTTGATAATCATATGGAAACATTAAAAAAGCCCAAAGAACCAAGTACTCTTGAACTTGTGGTATTTCAGTTCAGGGCTGGAAGCATTACAGAACTTGACTTAAAAGTATACTTTGGAACTTAAAAAGCACTATGGTACCAGCCCAAAAACATTGTTGAAGAACCTTAATATAATCCTCATGCAGCTACAGTAATCAGATTCTTGATACAGATACCAGAAACTGAAGCCTGCCTCAATCTTAGGCTTAAAAGACATCTTATAGGAAAGACATCTTACAGGTTCGTTTCTGTTTATGATTAAATCTGTTTCTCAAATACTGGCTATGTGCCATCTGTAACCTTAATTACAAATGTTACTATACAGCCTGTTCCAGGAATGGCCATCATGTCTCTGTTTGAAAAGGTTATATGACCATCTCTGACTACCTTATTCTATAACCTTTTGTTGTGGCTACCTGTTGTAATCCCCATTGTGTAACTATGTCTTTTTTCTAGGACATATTATCACTAATGTTAGTCATGCTCATGTTATACTTATGTGCTGCTTCTATAACCCTCTCTGTTTTGCCAGCTAAATACCCCATTTGGAAACCCCCCACTCCTGAGCAAAAGCCTTGTTTTCCTCACATCCAAGACTGACCTCTTAAGCCCACCTTAGGGGGAGGCAGCCCATGTACATGAACAAAAAACAAGCTTGCTTTAAATAATTTGGCCATTGCTTCTCTGCCTTTTGGCCAAGATCAAGTGTAAATAATTTGGCCATGATAATTTGGGTTGGTGGTTTTTCTTCTCCTATTTATAAGATTAACAAAACATCCTTTGAAAAAATATTTTCTTTAAGTGGTATCAGGACAACTGGATATCCACATTTAGAAGTCTGAAACCTGATCCCTGTTGCTCATCTTGTACAGAAATAAGCTCAAAATAGATGAAAGGTCTTAATGAGGCATACCTGAAAGTTTTCTAGACATATACAATGACTTTTTGAATGGTACTCGAGTAACCCAGGAAGTAATAGCAAAAACTAAAAAATGAGATTGCATTAAATAAAAATAACTTATGTATGGAAAAGCAAATAGTTAACAAATGTGGAAATTCAACAGAATGATTGATTATGACAGGTGATTTATAAAGACCTAAAAAAATAATCAGAAGATTTTTGACCAAAGGTAATTTGAAGAAGTATAAATGTCCAAAAAATACTAGATGAAAATAAGACTGCATTTAGCCAAATGAGGAAGTATAAATAGCCCACAATTTTTTGAAAAGCATTCTTAATCATAAGGAAATTGCAAATAAAAATCACTGAAATTTATCTAACCCAGGTACAATTAGCTTCTATTAAGAAAATAAAACATAACAAGTATTGTCAGAAATATGGATGAAAAAAGAACTTTTATTTCCTGTTAGCGGAAAATGTAAATTAATGTAAATGCAATTAACTGTGGAATGAGTATAAAGATTCCTCAGTAAGTTAACAGTAGAAGTACCCATATACCATTTGTGGGTATATAACCTGAGCATTAAAGCTTACATTTATACCTGAACACTTGTGTTCATCGGTATATTACACACCTAGATGCTCCATCAGTGGATGCGTAGAGAAAATGCATGATATATGTGCAGTCGAGTTTTTTGTTTTTTGTTTTTTTTTTTTATATATGCAGTCGAGTTTTATTCAGCCATAAAAAGGATTGAAAAAAAGTCCTGGAAGCCATCCTGTCAAATGAATTATGCCTGTCTCTCAAAGATAGATTTTGCATATTTTTCTCATGTGTGAACTTTAGTTGGAAAATGGAAGTAGAAAAGAGGCTAATAATAGTGGGGTTGACTGTACCTGGGAATGCCATAATAAAACCAATTACTTTGTATATTTCAATATATGCTAATGAAGGATGAATGGAGAAAATATAGGATGTATGTGGAAAAAGTGAAGAAATGAAGGTTGTTGACTTATGTGATATAATTCAAAGAAGTGCCTGCTTTAAATTCCAGTCATGTGAAGGATATTTACAACAATTAGTAATTACTTGAACAAAGGAATGAGAAAAGACAAATACACTGTCAAGTTGGAGATGCTCTTCATAAGCATATTGGTTGTTGAGTAAAGTAGAAACATTGCATATACTGTGAATGTTGACAGGGTTGGCTCCTTCTAAGTTTTCGGTACTTCATATAAACAAAAGACCTATACAGATATTTTGCAGACCACTTTTTAATTATTTTTAATTAATTAATACTCCATATTTTTCCACAACCCCCAGCCACCCTCCAACTGTTCCACATCCCATACCTCCTCCCCAACCCCTGTTTCAACGTGGATGTCCCCACCTGACCTCTAAACTGCCTGAGGCCTCCAGTCTCTTGAGGGTTAGGAGCATCATTTCTGAATGAACACAGACCCGGCAGTCATCTGCTGTATATGTGTTAGGGGCCTCATATCAGCCAGTGTATGCTGCCCGTTTGGTGGTCCAGTGTTTGAGGAATCTCATGGGTCCAGATTAATTGAGACTGCTGGTCCTCCTACAGGGTCACCTTCTCAGCTTCTTTCAGCCTTCCCTAATTCAACAACAGGGGTCAGCCACTTCTGGTTGGGTGCAAATATCTGCATCTGACTCTTTCAGTTGCTTGTTGGGTCTTCAAGAGTGCAGTCATTCTAGGTCCCTTTTTGTGAGCACTCTATAGTCTCAGTAATAGTGTCTGGTCTTGAGACTTCCCCTTGAGATGGATCCCACTTTAGGCCTGTCACTGGACCTTCTTTTTCTCAGGCTCTTCTCCATTTCCATCCTAGTAATTCTTTCAGACAGGAACACTTATGGGTCAGAGTTATGACTGTGGGATGGCCCCCCTCTCCCTCATTTGATGCCTTGTCTTCCTGCTGGAGGTGGTGAACTTCCTGCTATAAGTTCCCTCTCCCTCCTGTCAGGCATTTTATCTAAGGTTATTCCCTTTGAGTACTGAGAGTCTCTCACCTCCCAGGTCTCTGGTGCATTCTGGAGGATCTCTCCAACCTCCTGTCTCCCAAGGTTGCCTGTTTCCATTCTTTCTGCTGGCCCTCAGGGCTTCAGACCTTTTCCTTCACCCAATACCAGATCAGGTTCCCCTCTCTCCTACAATTCCCCCCTCTACCTTTCCATTTTCCCTCCCAGGTCCCTCCCTCCTTCCCCACTTGTGATTGCTTTCTTCTCCCTCCCTAGTGGAACTGAGGCATCCTCATTTGGGAACTTAAGCTTGTTGACATTTTTGAGTTCTAAGGACTGTGTCTTGGGTATTCTGTACTTTTTCTTTTCTCAGCAATCCAGTATTCCTCAGCTGAGAATTCTTTGTTTAGCTCTGTACCCTATTTTTTAATAGGGTTATTTGGTTCTCTGGAGTCTAACTTCTTGAGTTCTTTGTATATATTGGATATTAGCCCTCTATCAGATGTAGGTTTGGTAAAGATCTTTTCCCAATTTGTTGGTTGCCATTTTGTCCTATTGACATTGTCCTTTGCCTTACAGAAGTTTTGCAATTTTATGAGATCCCATTTGTGAATTCTTGATCTTAGAGCATAAGCTATTGGTGTTCTCTTCAGGAAATTTTCCCCTGTGCCCATGTGCTCTAGGTTCTTCCCTACTTTCTCTTCTGTTAGAATATGTTTATCTGGTTTTATGTGGAGGTCTTTCATCCACTTGGACTTGAGCTTTGTGCAGGGAGATAAGAATGGGTCAATTTGCATCCTTCTACATGTTGACTGCCAGTTGACCCAGCACCATTTGTTGAAAATGCTGTCTTTTTCCACTGTATGGTTTTAGTTTGTCAAAGATCAAGTGACCATAGGTGTGTGGGTTCATTTCTGGACCTTCAGTTCTATTCCCTGGATTTTCTTGCCTGTCTCTGTACCAATACTATACATACCATACAGGTTTTATCACTATTGCTCTGTAGTAGAGCTTGAGGTCAGGGATGGTGATTCCACAAGAAGTTCTTTTATTGTTGAGAATAGTTTTCACTATTCTGGGTTTTTTGTTATTCCAGATAAATTTGGAAATTGCTCTTTTCAACCCTATGAATAATTGAGTTGGAATTTTGATTGGGATTGCATTGAATCTGTAGATTGCTTTAGGCAAGAAGGCCATTTTTACTGTATTAACTCTGCCAATCCATGAGAATGGGAGATCTTTCCATCTTCTGAGATCTTCTTCAATTTCTTTCTTCAGAGACTTGAAGTTCTGATAATATAGATCTTTCACTTGCTTGGTTAGAGTCACACCAAGGTATTTTATATTATTTGTGACTATTGTGAAGGGTGTCATTTCCCTAATTTCTTTCTCAGCCTGTTTATCCTTTGAGTATAGGAAGGCTACTGATTTGTTTGAGTTAATTTTATATCCAGCCACTTTGCTGAAGTTGTTTATCAGGTTTAGAAGTTCTCTGGTGGAATTTTTGGGGCCACTTAAGTATATTATCATATCATCTGCAAATAGTGATAATTTAACTTCTTCCTTTCCAATTTCTATCCCTTTTACCTCCTTTTGTTGTCTAATTGCTCTGTCTAGAACTTTTGAGTACTATATTGAACAGGTATGGAGAGAGTGGACAGCCTTGTCTAGTCCCTGATTTTAGTGGTATTGCTTCAAGTTTCTTTCAATTTAGTTTGATGTTGGCTACTCGTTTGCTGTATATTGCTTTTACTATGTTTAGGGATGGGCCTTGAATTCCTGATCTTTCCAAAACTTTTATCATGAAGAGGTGTTAAATTTTGTCAAATGCTTTCTCAGCTTCTAATGAAATGATCATGTGGATTTTTTCCTTGAGTTTGCTTATATAGTGGATTACATTAATGGATTTCTGTATATTGAACCATCCCTGCATCCCTGGGATGAAACCCACTTGATCATGGTGGATGATCATTTTGATGTGTTCTTCTGTTCGGTTGGCAAGAATTTTATTGAGTATTTTTGCGTCGATATTCATAAGGGAAATTGGTCTAAAATTCTCTTTCTTTGTTGAGTCTTTGTATGGTTTAGGTATCAGAGTAATTGTGGTTTCATAAAACAAGTTGGGTAGTGTTCCATATGTTTCTATTTTGTGGAATAGTGTGAAGAATATTGAGGTTAAGTCTTCTTTGAAGGTCTGTTAGAACTCTGTATTGAACCCAACTGGTCCTGGGCTTTTTTTGGTTGGGAGACTATTAATGACTGCTTCTATTTCTGTAGGTGTTATGGGATTGTTTAGATCATTTATCTGATCCTGATTTAACTTTGGTACCTGTTATCTGTCTAGAAAATTGTCCATTTCATCTAAATTTTCCACTTTTGTTGAGTATAAGCTTTTGTAGTAGGATCTTATGATTTTTTTGATTTCCTCCTTTTCTGTTTTTATGTCTCCCTTTTCTTTTTCATTTTTTATTTTCTATATTTTTTTTATTTGCATTCCAAATGATTTCCCCTTTCCCGGTTCCTCCCTCCCTGAAAGTCCCATAAGCCCTCTTCCCTCCCCCTGTTCCCCATTCAACCCCCTCTCTCTTCTCTGTCCTGGCATTCCCCTACATTTCTTCTTTCCAGGACCAGGGGTCTCTCCTTCCAACTTCTTGGAAATCTATTGATATGCGAATTGTGTCTTGGGTATTCCGAGATTCTGGGTTAATATCCTATCAGTGACTGCATACCATGTGTGTTCTTTTGTGATTGGGTTATCTCGCTAAGGATGATATTTTCCAGTTCTGATAATTTGCCTAAGAATTTCCTGAATTCATTGTTTTTAATTGCAGAGTAGTATTCCATTGTGTAGATATACCACATCTTCTGAATCCATTCCTCCGTTGAGGGACATCTGGGTTCTTTCCAGCTTCTGGCTATTATAAATAAGGCTGCTATGAACATAGTGGAGCATGTGTCCTTATTGCATGCAGGGAAAGCCTCTGGGTATATGCCCAGGAGTGGTATAGCCGGATCCTCCGGGAGTGTCATGCCCAGTTTTCTGAGGAACCGCCATACTGCTTTCCAGAGTGGTTGTACCAGCTTGCAATCCGACCAGCAATGGAGGAGTGTTCCTCTTTCTCCACATCCTCACCAACAACTGCTGTCTCCTGTGTTTTTGATCTTAGCCATTCTGACTGGTGTGAGATGGAATCTCAGGGTTGTTTTGATTCGCATTTCCCTAATGACTAAGGATGATGAACATCTCTTTAGGTGCTTCTCAGCCATTAGATATTCTTCAGGTGAGAACTCTTTGTTTAGCTCTGTACCCCATTTTTAATAGGGTTACTTTCCTCTCTGGAGTTTAACTTCTTGAGTTCTTTGTATATATTGGATATTAGGCCTCTGTCGGATGTAGGGTTGGTAAAGATCTTTTCCCAGTTTGTTGGCTGCTGCTTGTCCTTTTGACAGTGTCCTTTGCCTTACAGAAACTTTGTAATTTTATGAGGTCCCATTTGTCAATTTTTGACGTTAGAGCATAAGCTATTATTGTTCTGTTCAGGAAATTTTCCCCTGTGCCCATATGTTCAAGATTATGTCTCCCTTTTCATTTCTGATTTTGCTGATTTGGATATTGTTTCTGTGTCCTCTGGTTAGTTTGGCTAAGGGTATCTTGTTTTTTTTTTTTTTTTCAACAAACCAGCTCCTGGTTTGGTTGATTCTTTGTATAGTTCTTTTTGTTTCTACTTGGTTAATTTCAGTCCTGAGTTTGATTATTTCCTGCCATCTACTCCTCTTTGGTGTATTTGCTTCTTTTTGTTCTAGAGCCTTCAACTGTACTGTTCAGCTGTTAGTGTATGCTCTATCCAGTTTCTTTTTTTTTTTAATTTTTATTTTTATTTTCTATATTCTTCATTTACATTCCAAATGATTTCCCCTTTCCTGGTTTCCCTCCTCCCATAACCCCTCTTCCCTCCCCCTGTTCCGCATTTGCCTAAGAATTTCATGAATTCATTGTTTTTAATTGCTGAGTAGTATTCCATTGTGTAAATATACATGGAAAATATCTCGGATAAAATTGAAGAAATATATAGAAAAATATGTTAAGATTGACTATTTCATGGAAAAATTATACAGATAAAATGACAGGCATAAAAATATTCTTAAGTTGATTGAAAGTGGAATTATAAACATTTTCTGATAAAATTGAAAATCTACAAGGAAAATATTTCTGATAAAACTCAAGAAATATATAGAAAAACACGTTAAAATTGACTATTTCATGAAAAATTATACAGATAAGATGGTAGGCATAAAAATATTACTAGATATTGAAAGTAAGTAAAAACTTTTTCTGATAAAATTGAAGGTTTACATGGAAAATATATCTGATAAAATTGAAGAAATTTATATAGCTAAATTGGTAGGAATTAAAATATTCCTAAGTTGATTGAAAGTAGAATTATAAACATATTCTGATAAAATTGAAGATTTACATGGAAAATATTTCTGATAAAATTGAAAAAAATATATGGAAAAACATTAAAATTGAAGATTATCATGGAAAATTATACAGATAAAATTGTAGGCATAAAAATATTTCTAAGTTGATTGAAAGTGAAATTATAAACATTTTCTGATAAAATTGGAGATTTACATGGAAAATATCTCTGATAAAATTGAAGAAATATATAAAAAACGTGTTAAGATTGAGTATGTCATGGAAAAATTATACAGATAAAATGGTAGGTATAAAAATATTCCTAAGTGTTTTGAAAGTGGCATTATAAACACTTTCTGATAAAATTGACGATCTACAAGGAAAATATTCCTGAAAAAATTCAAGAAATATATAGAAAAACATGTTAAAACTATTACATGAAAATTATACAGATAAAATGGAAGGTATAAAAATGTTCCTAATTTGATTGAAATTATTATAGACATTGTCTGATAAAACTGAAGATCCACATGGAAAATACTTCTGATAAAATTGAAGAAAAATACAGAAAAACGTTAAAATTGAAGATTATCATGGACAGTTATACTACAAAATAGTAGACACAAAAACATTCCTAAATTGATTGAAAGTGGAACTACAATCATCCCCTCCCCCCAACAAAACCAAATATCTTCATGAAAAACACCTCCGACAAAATCGAAGAAATACACAGAAAAAATGTTAAAATTAAAGATTATCATGGAAAATAATACAGTCAAAATGGTAGACACAAAAAGCATTACTGAATTGAAAGAGGAGTCACAAACATTTTCTGATAAAATCGAAGATCCACATGAAAAACATCTCTGTTAGACGATGCTTTTTGTTGGGGAATTGAGTCTATTGACATTATAAGATATTAAGGAATAGTGATTGTTGCTTCCTGTTATTTTTGATGTTCTTTTTATGTTTGTGTGGTTACTTTCTTTTGGGTTTGTTGGAAAAAGATTACTTTCTTGCTTTTTCTAGGGTGTAGTTTCCCTCCTCATGTTGGCATTTTCCATCTATCATCCTTTGTAGGGCTGGATTTGTGGAAAGATGTTGTGTAAATTTGGATTTATCATGGAATATCTTGTTTTCTCCATCTATGGTAATTGAGAGTTTTGCTGGGTATACTAGTTTGGGCTGGCATTTGTGTTATCTTAGGGTCTGTATGAGATCTGCCCAGGATCTTCTGGCTTTCATCGTCTCAGGTGAGAAGTCTGGTGTAATTCTGATAGGCCTGCCTTTATAGGTTACTTGACCTTTTTCTCTTACTGCTTTTAATATTCTTTCTTTGTTTAGTGTATTTTGTGTTTTGATTATTATGTGCCAGGAGGATTTTCTGGTCTGGTCCAGTCTGTTTGGAGTTCTGTAGGCTTCTTGTATGTTCATGGATATCTCTTTCTTTAGGTTAGGGAAGTTTTCTTCTATAATTTTGTTGAAGATATTTACTGGCCCTTTAAGTTGGAAATCTTCACTCTCTTCTATACCTATAATCCTTAGGTTTGGTCTTCTCATTGTGTCCTGGATTTCCTGGATGTTTTGGCTCAGGAGCTTTTTGCATTTTGTATTTTCTTTAACTGTTGAGTCATTGTTTTCTATGGTATCTTCAGCCCCTGTGATTCTTTCTTCTATCTCTTGTATTCTGTTGTTGATGCTTGTATCTATGACTCCTGAATTCTTTCCTAGATTTTCTATCTCCAGAGATATCTCACTTTTTGATTTCTTTATTGCTTCTACTTCCATTTTTAGATCCTGGATGGTTTTGTTCAGTTCCTTCACTTGTTTGTTTGTGTTCTCCTGTAATTCTTTCAGGGAGTTTTGTGTTTCCTCTTTAAGGGCCTCTACTTGTTCACCCATGCTCCCCTGTATTTCTTTCAGGGATTTTTGTGTTTCCTCTTTAAGGGCCATTACCATTTGGCCCATGTTCTCCTGTATTTCTTTAAGGGAGTTATTTATGTCCTTCTTGATGTCCTCTAACAGCATCATGAGAAGAGACTTTAAATCCAACTCTTGCTTTTCCAGTGTGTTGGGGTATCCGGGATTTGCTGTGGTGGGAGAACTGGGCTCTGATGTTGCCTAGTAGCCTTGGTTTCTGTTAGTAGGATTCTTGAACTTGCCTTTCGCCCTCTGGTTATTTCTGGTGTTAGTTGGTCTTGTTGTCTCTGGTTGGAGCTTGCCCCTCCTATGGCCCTGTAAACCTGTGTCTGTACTCCTGGGAGACCAACTCTCTTCTGGCAGGGTCTGTGCACAGAAGGCTGTGGAGCTGCCTGATTCCCTGCTGCAAATGGCGGCTGGAAGGGAAGACTCCTGTCCCAGCTGCTCCAATGATCATATGTCTTGTGCTCTCCTAGCTGTACCCCTCCAGAGAGAAGGTGGAGATCTCACCTCTGCACTCAGAAGTAAAATCGCTGCTGGGAGATCACTCTCTCCTGGTGGGCTAAGCACAGAAGGCTGTGCAGCTGCCTGGTTCCCTGCTGCTCTATCCAGTTTTTTTTTTTTTTTTTTTGCAGCCACTCAGTGCTGAGTTTTCCTCTTAGCACTGCTTTCATTGTCTCCCATAAGTTTGGGTATGTTGTGCCTTTGTTTTCATTAAATTCTAAAAAGTCTTTAATTTCTTTATTTCTTCCTTGACCAAGTTATGATTGAGCAGAACGTTGTTCAGTTTCCATATGTGTGTGTGCTTTTTCTTGTTTTTGTTGGTATTGAAGACCAGCCTTACTACCTGGTGATCTAATAGTGTGCATGAAATTATTTCAGTCTTCTTATATCTGCTGAGGTCTTTTGTGGCCGAGTATGTGGTCAATTTTGGAGAAGGTGCAGTGAGGTGCTGAGAGGAAGGTATATTCTTTTGCTTTAGGATAGAATGTACTATAGATAACTTTTAAATCCATTTGGTTCATAACTTCTGTTAGTTTCACTGTTTCTCTGTTTAGTTTGTTTCCCTGATCTGTTTGTTGATGAGAGTGAGGTGTTGAAGCCTCCCACTATTGTTGTGTTGGTGCAGTGTGTGCTTTGAGGTTTAGTAAAGTTTCTTTTATGAATGTGGGTGCCCTTGTATTTCGAGCATATAAGTTCAGAATTGAGAGTTTATCTTGGCAGATTTTTTTCTTGATGAGTATGATGTGTCCTTCATTATCTTTTTAAGTATTTTAGGTTGAATGTCTATTTTATTTGATATTAGTATGAGTTACACCAGCTTGTTTCTTGGGACCATTTGCTTGGAAAATTTTTTAGTCTTTTACTCTGAGGTAGTGTCTGTCTTTGTGCCTGAGGTGAATTTCCTGTATGCAGCAAAATGTTGGGTCCTACTTATATATCCAGTCTGTTTGTCTGTCTTTTATTGGAGAATTGAGTCCATTGATATTAAGAGATATTAAGGAGATGTGATTGTTGCTTCCTGTTATTTTTGTTATTAGAGGTGGAGTTATGTTTGTGTGTCTCTCTTCCTTTTGGTTTGTTAAAAGAAGATTAATTTCTTGCTTTTTCTTGTGTGTAGTTTCCCTCCTTTTGTTGGAGTTTTTCATTCATTATTATTTGATCCTTTGCATGACCTCTGATCAGACTCTTCAGGCTTTCATAGTTTCTGTTGAGAAGTCTGGTGTAATTCTGAAAGGTCTAACTCTATATGTTACTTGACCCTTTTCCCTTGCAGCTTTTAATATTCTTTCTTTGTTCTTTGTGTCTAGTGTTTTTATTATTATGTGACAGAGGATTTTCTTTTCTGGTTCCATTTATTTGTCGTTCTATAGGATTCTTGTACCTTTATGGTCATCTCTTTCTTTAAGTTGGGGAAGTTTTCTTCTATGATTTTCAGGTCCTTTGAGCTGGAAATCTTCATTCTCTTTTATTCTGATTATTCTTAGGTTTGGTCTTTTTATTGTGTCCTGAATTTCCTGGATGCTTTGGGTTAGGAGTTTTTATGTTTTGAATTTTCTCTGACAGTTTTGTCAATCTCTTCTACAGTATCGTCTACACCTGAGAGTCTCTCATCTATCTCTTGTATTCTGTTGGTGATGTTTACATTTGTAATTCCTGACCTCTTTCCTATGTTTTCCATTTCCAGGTTTGCCTCCATTTGTGTTTTCTTTATTGTTTCTATTTTATACTTCCACTTTTAGGTCTTGGATCATTTTATTTAATTCCTTCACCTTTTTTTTTAATTATTTATTTTATTTTAGTTTTTTTTAAATTTACACTCCAAATCATTTCCCCTTTCCCATTTCCTCCCTCCCCGAAAGTCCCATAAGCCCCCTTCCCTCCCTCTTTTCTCCATTCAACCCCCTCTCGTTACTCTGTCCTGGTGTTCCCCTACATCCAATCTTTCCAGGACCAGGGGTCTCTCCTTCCATCTTCTTAGAAATCTATTGATATGCGGATTGTGTCTAGGGTATTCCGAGATTCTGGGTCAATATCCCCTTATCAGTGACTGCATACCATGTGTGTTCTTTTGTGATTGGGTTACCTGTGTTTTCCCGTATTTCTTTCAGTGAGTTATTGAGATATCCTCCTTACAGGACTGTATTATCTTCATGAGATAGGAACTCAGGACAGATTCCTGATTTTTCAGGTGCGTTGTTGTATTCAGCGCTTGCTGTGGTGGGAGAACTGGGTTCTGATGATGCCGATGCATATTGACTTCTGTTGCTTATGGTCTTGTGCTTGCCTTTCAACTTCTGGATATCCCTGGTGTTTGTTGGTCTGAGTGACTGTGTTGAGTCTGCCTCTTTTGTTCTGGGTTCCTTCAGGTCTCCTGGTAGGTCTACAGCCTTGGCTATAGCAGACTACCTGTGGATCCTTCCAACTGGGGGCTCTTCATAGGGCAGAGAAGTTGCTGATCTGTTGCTCTGGCTGCAGTAGGTCTTCTGGCAGGCCTTTAGACTGTTTGGTCTTAAGTGGAGCAGAGGTCAGGAATTAAAAAGCTGTTGTCTAATTGCTCTGAATGCTGCTGATCTCTACTGCTCTGAAGCAGTGGGTCCTCTAGGTCCACTAGGATGAGTCAGGATATTGTGTCTTCACTGAGGCAAACCAGCTAAGAGTCTGCCTCAGCAGGACAGGATCAGGCGGAAGGGGTGGACAGGATATTAGGGGAGTGGTAATAGGGAGGGCAGGGGTTTTGGTGGCTGATGGGTTTTGAGGCCAGCAGTCTCTCTGCAGCAGTTCTGGGACTCTGGAGCAGGGGGTGTGTTCTTACCAACTGCTCTGAGTGCAGAGGGTCCTCTAGGATGGGTCAGGATATTGTGTCTTCACTGGAGCAGACCAGGTAAGAGTCCGCCCCAGCAAAAAGGTCTGGGTGCAGACTACTTGTGTTTTAACAGTGCCTTTTAACAGGGTTTTTTCACTTATTTATTTATTTATTTATTTAATATCTTGGTCGTGGTTTGAATATGCTTGGCCCATGGGAAAGGGGCGCTATTAGGAAGTGTGGCCTTATTAGAGGAGGTGTAGCCTTGATATAAGAAGTGTGTTACTGTGGGGCTGGGCTTTGAGACTCCTATGCTTAGGTTCCATCTAGTGTGGAATGAGAGTTCCCTTCTGCTCCCTATGCATCAAGATGTAGAAATCTAGGCTCCTTCAGTACTATGTTTGCCTGCAAGCTGCTATGCTTCCCCACAGTTATCTTAATGGATTGAACCTATGAAACTGTAAGCCAGCCCCAATTAAGTGTTTTTCTTTATATGAGTTACTTTGGTCATGGTGCCTCTTCACAGCAACGGAAACCCTAAAACCACAGAAGTTGGTACCAGGCACTGGGGTAGTGTTTTGATAGGCCTGAAAATGTTTTTGTTTGGAGGAATGTGGATTTTGGAAAACAGTGTAAAGCTTTGAGTGGTGCTTAATGGGCCATTCTCATAGGAATATGGAAGTCATTGGTATTGAGTGTTGTTTGAACTCAGGAGGCCTGGCTCAAGACATTTTAGAAGAGAATAATGTTAGTATTTGGTCTAGACACTTTTTTTCTAATATTTTAGTGAAGAATGTGGTTGCTTGGTCTGAAGAATTTGCCCAAGGCTAAAGTTAAATTTAGATCAATTGCATTAGTAAAAGAAATTTCAAAAGAGCCTAGCATAAATTCTGTTTTGTGGTTACTGGTGTTCACTCTTATGTAGTGCAATTTGATAAGGAGCAAGCTGAGCTAGGAAAAATACAAAATGTATAGTTCAAAGATTAAAGGGGCACCAGGAAGTGAAATGGAGCCAAATCATGTGTTTAAGGCTTTTAAATGTAATTAAGGAAGTGGTGCTCTTGTGGCAAAATCCCACCCAGCTAAACTTATTGTTTATGTATTTGTAGATGAAGTTGGGATATCATGTTAGCTGTTATTATGACCTGGGTAGTGTTTTCATTTGGACGTAAGGTGATAAGATTGATTGTGTGTAAAATTGATAAGGGATGGATTGTGATAGCTATTCCTGGTTGTCAAGTTCACTGTATCTCAAATGAACCACAATTCAGAAATGGAGGGGACCCCTTTGATATAGATCTTGTAGCATAGTGGCCATGCTTATAAAGATCTTGTAAAAAGGAATTAAAGAAAATCTTAGGTCCAGGCATGGTGGAACACACCTTTAATCAGACAGGAGCAAGCACATCTTTGAGTTAAAGTCCAGCCTGGAAACAGCGAGTTTCAGGGAAAGAAAAGATTAGGTCCAGTCTTGGTGATACACACCTGTAATTCCAGCACTCAGGAGACAGGCATGAAGAGTTCAAGGTCAGTTTATAGAGCAAACTCCGGGACAGCTAAGACAGCAAAGGAGTTGGAAAACAGAAAGTTGGTGAAGATATAATAGAACAAGGGGGCCATGTTCCAGCGCCAGCAAGCAACAGAACTTGGCAGCTTCTGCCACATGGTTCTGGCTTTAGAGTCAAGAATAGAAGGTGTTACTGGGACAATTTATGATGGTTATTTGGAGCTAAGAAATTAGTGGTGGTTAAGAATAGACCAGTATCACTGAAGTGAATTCTTCTGAGAAGTATTTTCTGAGCACAAAGAAGCTGTTTTCCAGAGATAGCCAAGCTCATATCCCCTACTACAGGTGGACTTGGTAATGTGTAAGGCATGAAGGGATCATAGACATAGAGAGCAGCTGAAGCTGGGCACTGTGAGAGTCCAGGAAAGGTCATTTGTGAAGGTACAGCCTCAGTAGCAGTTGAAGTTGAGGCTTAGCACCACGAAGAACGCCTATGAGAGGCTATTGGTGCAAGCACAGCCTGGTTGCAGTGGAAGACCCCAGTGTATTGGAGATGCCAGTACCATGGTATGACCTCCAAGGACAGAAGCAGCAATGGAGTAGAGTTAGCCAGAGCCTACAGTGCTACAGAGGACAGCTGGAGAAGTTACTCAAACCCCTTGGAGGAGCCCAGAAGATCATGTATGTATCCCAGTAATAGGAGCAAGCCCTTTGAAGTTGAAGTTGTTTTGGATACCCATCAAGATGTTATAGATGCCAGAGCTGTGGAATACCTGCTGAGGAAAACTGCTAACAGGGAATGGAAAGAGCTCAAGAGAAAGAAGTATGTTGCAGTCAACAAAAATGGAAGGAGTTGGAGATCTGAAGTGCATTTTGACACAAGACATGGAGATGCAAAGTTTGGAGTTTGCCTAGCTAGTGTTTGGTCTTGCTTTGGTCCAGAATTTTCCTAACTGTGCTCCCTTCCCTGTGATTTGAAATGAGAATGAATATCCTGTGTCAGGATATGTTGGAAGTATGTGATCTGCTTTTTTATTTTAATTTTATAGGGGATTACAATTAAGTGATTGCATGAGTCTCTTTGAACTTTGGACTTTTAAACATTGTTGAAACTGTGATTGACTATGGGAACTTTTCAAGTTGGACTGAACGTATTTTGCATTATATTATGGCTCTCTATGGCCCCCCTGAACTCTTGTTTAAACAATCCTTACCTAGCCAGTTATGTTGAAATGGAATATCTTGTTTTCTCCATCTATGGTGATTGAAAATTTTTCTGCATGTAGTTTATCTGACATCTGTCTTTTCTAAGAGAGTGCAAGATAACTGCCCAGGCCCTGCTTGTTTTTAGTTCTGTTAAGAAGTAGGGTGTAATTCTTATAGATGCCTACTTTTATACATTATTTGGCCTTTTCCCCTTGTAGCTCTTAATATTTTTCTCTGTTCTTTACATTTAGTGTTTTGGTTATTATGTAGTAGGAGGATTCCTTTTTTCTGGTCCAATCTATTTGGTATTCTCTAAAGTCTCCTATGAATATAGGCCTATCTTTCTTTAGGTTGGGAGATTGTTCTTCTATGATTTTGTTGAAAATATTTTATGATCCTTGGAGCTGAAACTTTCTACCTTCTTCTATTCCCATTACTCTCAGGTTAGGTCTTTTCATAGTATACCAGATTTTCTGGATGTTTTAGGAATTTTTTGGATTTGACATTTTCTTTGACAGATGTATCAATTTCTTCTATTGTGTCCTCTATGCCTGAGATTCTTCCATTTCTAGGATTCTCTCAGACTGTTTTCTTTATTGCTTCTATTTCCATTGTCAAGTCTTGAACAGTTTTATTCATTTCCTTCACCTGTTTAATTGTGTTTACCTGTATATCTAATGGGTTCATTAGTTTCCTTTTTAAAGGCTTCTACCTGTTCTTTTTTGTTGTTGTTGTTTTTTATTTTCCTGTATTTCTTTGAGGGATTTATTCATTTTTATCTTTAAACACTTTTCTCATCTTTATAAGGTTGGATTTAAGGTCATTTTCTTGTGCTTCGGTTGTGTTCGGCTCTCCAGGGCTTGCTGTAGTAGAATAGCCTTCCTCTGCAGTTTCCGTGTTGCCCTGGCTCTTGTTTGTGTTCTTAAGCTATTCTCTAGCCATCTGATTATCCCTGGATGTTCCTGATGTAGCAGGTCTTCCAGAAGGCGACCCTGTCCTGGATGCTTTTGAATCAGCACACTTCAGGTGGGCACTTTGGTTTGGACAATGATACTCAGCAGGCAGAGAATGTCTCAGTGCAGCTGGGAGTGCCCCAGAGGACCTGGAATACAGAGAATTGAGGTAGGGTGTCTATCATGGATGTTCCTGGGGCAGTAGGCCTGATGGAGCAGTGGTGGTTGAACATTGGAGCCCAGGGGTGAAGGGAGGTGGGGTTGTTGCAGCAACATCTCATGGCGGCTGGGTATACCCAAGGGGATTCAGCTGGCAGGGAATTGGGAATGAGAAAGGTCTCTTGATGTTCCTGGTGCAGCAGGTCTGGTGAAGGTAGAGTGGTGGTTGGACAGTGGAGCTGGTGGTGGGGGCAGCAAGCAGTTCAGGGGAACAGTGTTTTTTTGTTTTTTTTGTTTTTGTTTGTTGTTGTTGCTGTTGTTTTCACTTCCAGATTTGTTGTATATGTAATTTGCTGTGCTTTCCAGCTACTATCTTATTGCCTTTGTCCTTTATCCTTTGGGATCTCTTTCATAGCTTTTGATGGTTGGTGTATAGTTTTCTGTATACCAGATAAGTTTGGTTGCTTATCTTTCCTATGAATATCATGGATAAATTTAGCTATGAGATAAATATTCTCTCCTGTACAGGTTTATCAGGTTTTCTTTAGCCCAACAATTTGTATTTTCATGCCATTTTAGCAGTCAGAATATACATTATATTATAAATTTGCAAGATTATTTTTATAATGTGTGGTATTGTAATTCCCTGGATCTTACATAACTACAATTGATCTCGATTTATTATATAGATCATTAGTTTCAGTAACTTTGCAATGTTTTCAAAACTTTTGTAAATAGCAGTTTTTTTGTGAACCAATGAATTTATAATTCTATCAAAATTGCCTCTCAATGTATTTTTTGTCTAGGTTTAATAAAATATTTTAATATAATTTTAAACAAAAGAGTTAAGGGTAGGAAAGAGGTATTAGTGGAAAAAAAAAGGGAAAGACATCCTGCATCCTATCAGAGCACCACAGATTAAAACTGTTTTCAACAACAACAGAACAGTGGAAAGCCTACACACTCATTGAAACTAAACAACTCTCTATTGAATGACTGCTGGGTCAAGGCAGAAATATAGAAATTAAAAATTTCCTAGACATCAGTGACAAAGAATGCACAACATACCCAAACTTAATGGGATACTCTGAAAGGAGCGCTAAGAGGAAAGTTCATAGCACTAAGTGCCTTCATAAAGAAGCTGTAGAGATCTCATACTAGCAAATTAACAGTACACCTAAAGGCTCTAGAATGAAAGGAAGTATACCTAAAAGCATTTGCGCATGTACATTTATCTTATTCTGTGTATTCATGTGCACAGGAGGAGATCAAAGGACATCTCTCAGGAATTGTGGCTCTCTCCTCCTATTATATTGGTTCTGGAAATCAAAGTCAGGTTGTCAGCCTTGCAACAAGTACATTTTACCTCCTGAGCCTTCTTGCCAATATGATTTTGAATGTATTATCTTCTAACTCTTGGTAAAAAACCTAAATGAAATTCCAAGGCTCCTGTTGGGTACTTGACAGGCTTACAATTGATAAGGTCACAGGGATTCAGAAAGGTAAGACATTTTTACTGTAAACAAAGTTAATGATCTTGTTTGAGATTCCCAGAAAATGTCTGAGGAAAGGCATGATGCCCTTCCTGCCTATGGTATTACATAATACATTCAAGTCTTAAGTCTGGTTTATTTGTATTTTAAAATAAGATATCTCTCTATGGAGAGAATATTATGTATATATTGTCAGCATTCACAGAAAATGTTAATTGTGTTGGGATATTTTTATTTTAAACTGGTGAGAAGCTTCATTCTCTTTTCAAGTCTCCACACTTTTCCCTGTCTTTTTATCCTGTCTCAATTTTTTTTCCTGAGATTTTGATTCCTTAATCTTAAGAATGACTGAAGTCCTAAATTGTGTTTTCCATTTTTTTTCTACCCTGAATAGGGTTGTGGGAATTGATTCCTACTTAAACAGGAATCAAGGTTTCAGCTTTGCCTGATCTGGTGGTGGTCATGGGAAAGTTGGAACTTACATACTGGAAGGTCATTATTTGAAGAAAATCTGGAAGAGGATATTACTTAAGACATCAAAACCTATAGAAGCAATAAAGCATATACTAGATTATTATGGTTAAGATTAGTACCAAAAGGAGCAAGGCTTTTTAGTCATGAGTTGCCTGATAACTATGTCAGTAGATAAGTAAAACTAAAAACAGATTTAATTTGGATATATGTAAATCTTAGAGGATACTGCCCCATACACAAAGAACTCTAGTACCGATAGAGGCTTACTTTGTGGTATTATAAATCTTTAAAATAACCTTCCTCTATTAGGTAATTTTTTAACCTAAGCAATCGTCTCAATGCCCAGATTCTTAACACTTACAGAACTCATTTTCATAGTAATTAAGGTAATGTAAACCAAACTGGTGCCACATGTGACTCTGTCTGTACCTACTTTCCTTCCTTCCTTCCTTCCTTCCTTCCTTCCTTCCTATCTTTAAAAACACTAGCAATTTTCTGCAGCAATATTGGATTCAGAACACTGCACAAATATTTTTAAAGGGTTAGGGGGAAATTAATCTAGATCTAGTAATATACTTTGAAACAAATTAATGTTTTAGAACACAGTAAAAATCTTGACAATTTCAGGCACACAGGAACTCTGAAAGTATCCTGGCCAGAGATCATTGTTCAATAAATTACTAACAAATGTACTCTAGCAAGAAGGGCAGTGAACCAAGATAAAACAGTGAGCTACAAGATGTAATAATGCATCAAAAAAAAAAAAGAATAAAACATGCTGTTAACTTTAAATAAAGTTAATTTTTTTTTAAACTAGGGGAGTAAAAGAGAGAAGTTTAGGACATTCTCTTGGTTGGAAGATTGTAGCTATGCTTGCTAAAATTAGAGCTGCTAGGAAAAATAAACAAGTATAAATTGTTAATACTACTGCTCACAACCTAGCTTTTACTGCATGCTAGAAACTTTGTAAGACAAAGAATTACATATGTAATTTATGTATATTTTTAGGAAATGCAAGAGGAAGGATTGAAATGAGGAAGTGTAAAACTCAAGGAGGAATTTGAGCTTTATCTTTATAGATGCTTTTAAATAAACATGCTTTCCTAGATTACTTAGGTGCTTTTATTGGAATAAGAAATTGCACAGAAAATATAACTGTGTTATTATTTTGTTATAGCAAAATTTCTGAAATGAGCATAAGTCAAGAAAGGTTTATTTTGGCTCATGGTTTCAGAGATTTCAGTTCCTGTTTGTTTTCTAGATGGTGACAAGGAATAATGTCAGGGCAGAGGAAAGGTATGATTTCATTCATAGCAGTCATAAAGAGGAGAGAGGTGTTAAGGAAGAGAGAAGGAGAGGTACAGTAAGGAAGAGGAGAAAGACTAACAAGAAACAATCCCAGCAACCTACCTTTAGCTAGGAACACCTTTCAGAGTTTGCCCTACCTCTCAACTGTGCGTTGAATTGAGCCATGATGCAGTCACTTCCCAAAAGACTTGCCTTTGAAAATTGATTCAGCATTTAATTGGGAGCTAAGACTTCAGCACTTGAACCTTTTAGAGAATGCTTCATATCCAAACTATACCAGAAGCATCAATAATGATGAAATCATCTAATAATAAATAATGATTAAATTAAGCAAAAAGCATGGCATAGGGGTGGGGTAATCAGAAAAAAATGAAAAATGTCAGAGAATATAGCCCTTGATTTTTTTTAGGGGAGCGGTAAGGAATCTTCTACATGTTTATAAAATCAAAACCAAAACCAAAACCATAAACCAAAGACTTGGTAAGCTTCAGCTTAAAAAGTAGTAGTGAACATTGAACACTAAACTGAAATTTTAAGATTAACTTTGAGACACAATATGTGTTCTCACTAATGGAAAAAAAAGTACAGGTAAAGGGTATAAACTCAATTATTATATTAAAGTGATATTTGAGGCTGAATAATGTCTCAACATAGTGTTTTGGGAAGATAGAGGACAGGGAATGGAGTTACTGCCTAATGTAACAATGTCCACAGCTGCATCCTTAAGGGATATTGAAGGAGAGGATTGACAGTGCTGGAATAAAGGGGTTTGCTACAACAAAAATATAAATCTTTTTGAGTTCCACACGAAAAATCAAAACCAAAAAAAAAAATAAGGTACTAAATGATCTGGAGCTTGATATTCTTCTGGAGGTGTTAATGTGAAATGACTTAGCTTAACTGAGAGGGAATCTTACTCATACTAGTGAAAACAAGCTCATTTTATCTGTTAAAAATTTCAAGTTGATAAATAGGATAGATTGCAAACCTGCATCCTGTGTGGCAGATGTGTACAGTGGATTTGCAATGATTTAGGCTCATAATAGAAACATAGTCACAGGAAATTTGAATAAAATGACAGGGAGAACAGGATTTGTTAGTGAACAAGATGAGCTTTAGATTATAAAACATTAAAAGAAAAAAGATAGGTGTGATGATTTGTATATGCTAAACCTAGGGAATGGCACTATTAGAATGTGTGGCCTTGTTGGAGTTAGTGTGTCACCGTGGGTGTGGACTTAAGATCCTCATTCTAGCTGCCTGGAAGTCAGTATTCTGCTAACAGCTTTCAGATAAAGATGTAGAACTCTCAGCTCCTCCTACACTACGCTTGCCTGGATGCTGCTATGTTTCTGCCTTGACTGTAATGGGCTGAACCTCTGAACCTATAAGTCAGCCCTAAATATATGTTGTCCTTTCTAAGAATTGCCTTGGTCATGGTATCTGTTCACAGCAGTAAAACCCTAACTGAGACAACAGGCAATAATCCACTCCAGAGATATTAGAATTATTCTTGTACTTTGTATATTAAATCAGCTCTCAAAAAGGAGAAACTGCATAATATGAAAGAATAATGAGACATTGGTAATTAGAGGCTTAAACATTCGTATTCCAGATTTTTCAGTCATAAAACATGTAGAGATGTTAACTTAATTTACATCAAACTATAAACCCTTATTTTGGGGACTACAATGTTACTTTAATGTGCATTTTGACATTAATGAACATTGAATGTACCATAGGTTAACAAAATTCTTGTATAGTCTGAAGACTAAGAATACAACTATTTCTCCACTTATCATGAACCATGTTACATTGAAATGTCTTAAGTGAAAAGGGTATTTAGTCCTCCTACCACACATATTAGTATGACAGCATACTGTAGAGTGCTACTCATGTTTTATACTTGTGATCACACAGCAAACTGGGAGCTGTGGCTGCCCAGCTTTAGGAGACGGTCTTACCACATATGTCTTGGGGACAAGAGCCGAATTCCAAATTATCAATATGATTCATACTGAAGATCTGTTTCTTTCATATCACTATAAGTTGAAAAAAAATCATAAATGAAATCATAAGTCAGGGAACAGATGCAATGAAAACAACCTTCTTTGATATGGTTAATTAGGAATAACAGACTCAGTCCAAAAACAGTAATTGATGAGAAAAACTAGACACAGAGACACAGATGAATGAAAACAACAAAGGCACTAAAAGTTTTTAATACATTAGTTAAAAAAATAAATGGTGGTGGCATGTATTTAACTATCTAACATTAAATGACTGAGATTGTATTGTGGGAAGGAAAAAGCTAAAGTATATGCAATTTGCAAGATACACATATGTAGTAATTAAAGAAAATAAAATAAGAGCTAGGCAAACAGCAATCCAGTCCTTCCCCTTTAAGCAGCTAAGAACTTTATTAAAAAAATTACAGAAATTTCTCTTAATGCTAAAAGAATAAAGAGACCAATAAATTAAAGTTACATTGAAGGTCATCCATATATTGATAATTTAAGTGGATTGAATTTTTATTAGCTTTGTATTTGTCTGTACTTCCTTGTAAGGGTCTGTTAAATACCGATATTTTCAGCCACTTATTTTCTTCCTTATATTGAATTTGGTTCTGGCTTAGAATTGTAATATGCTTGATCTTTTAATATAGATCATATAGGTTGCATTCAAGTCTTTTCACATTGCAATATGTTTGACATAGGTTCTGTAGGCTTCAGTTTTTCAAACCTACTTTTAATATTGGTTCTTAAATGCTTTAACCTCCCTTCTAGCCACCACCCACCAGAGGGAGTGGAAAAGCAAAGTTAACAGGAAGTGGACCTGTTAAGAAATTGTTCTTTGGAGCAAATCCAATTTGCGTTGTCAGGAAATCAGCAGTTTAGTTCACATGAATCAGCAGCAGCTTGCTCCACTCACTAGTAAACACTTTGTGAATACACCAGCAGTTCAGTTTGGTAGTGTCAGAATAGCAAACACAAATTATTACTGGTGGCACCACCCACCAGAAACTGCCAGAATTCAGCTGAATTAGCATGAGTCAACAGAAATGATTAAGACCAGCAGGGAACACCAGGAGAATTTCTTTGTGGTGCCTTTCTCAATGAAGTAAAAATTGTGGAAGAGGAAGACAAGAGACCAAGAAGCTAGACCAAGAAGTTTTGCAAATCTAACTGTGCAACCCTCCTACCACCATCAATGGTCTGTTCAGTCCTGTTTATACTCCCTCCAAACATCACATGTACTCCTACAGGTCTTGCCTCACATGTGATTCTATCTTAACAAAACTTCATATGAGTCTGTATCAGCTGGCATTACTCTGCTTTTCTATGGAGTCATGACAAACAGAACTCAGCAACTCAATGTAATTTGAATCAATACATGTGTATTGTTTTTTTTTTTTTTAATTTTATTTTATTTTTTTAATTTACATTCCAAATCACTTCCCCTTTCCCGTTTCCTCCCTCCCCGAAAGTCCCATAAGCCCCCTTCCCTCCCTCTTTTCTCCGTTCAACCCCCTCTCATTACTCTGTCCTGGCGTTCCCCTACATCCAGTCTTTCCAGGACCAGGGGTCTCTCCTTCCATCTTTTTAGAAATCTATTGATATGCTGATTGTGTCTAGGGTATTCTGAGATTCTGGGTCAATATCCCCTTATCAGTGACTTCATACCATGTGTGATCTTTTGTGATTGGGTTACCTCACTAAGGATGATATTTTCAAGTTCTGACCATTTGCCTAGGAATTTCGTGAATTCATTGTTTTTAATTGCAGAGTAGTATTCCATTGTGTAAATATACCACATCTTCTGAATCCATTCCTCCGTTGAGGGACATCTGGGTTCTTTCCAGCTTCTGGCTATTATAAATAAGGCTGCTATGAATATAGTGGAGCATGTGTCCTTATTGCATGCAGGTAAAGTCTCTGGGTATATGCCCAGGAGTGGTATAGCCGGATCCTCCGGAAGTGTCATGCCCAGTTTTCTGAGGAGCCGCCAGACTGCTTTCCAGAGTGGTTGTACCAGCCTGCAATTCCACCAGCAGTGGAGGAGTGTTCCTCTTTCTCCACATCCTCGCCAACAACTGCTGTCTCCTGTGTTTTTGATCTTAGCCATCCTGACTGGTGTGAGATGGAATCTCAGGGTTGTTTTGATTTGCATTTCCCTAATGACTAAGGATGATGAACATCTCTTTAGGTGCTTCTCAGCCATTAGATATTCTTCAGGTGAGAACTCTTTGTTTAGCTCTGTACCCCATTTTTTAATTGGGTTACTTGCCTCTCTGGAGTTTAACTTCTTGAGTTCTTTGTATATCTTGGATATTAGCCCTCTGTCGGATGTAAGGTTGGTAAAGATCATTTCCCAGTTAGTTGGTTGCCGCTTTGTCTTTTTGACAGTGTCTTTTGCCTTGCAAAAACTTTGTAATTTAATGAGGTCCCATTTGTCTATTCTTGATCTTAGAGTATAAGCTATTGGAGTTCTGTTCAGAAATTCTCCCCTGTGCCCATATGTTCAAGGTTCTTCCCTAGTTTCCCTTCTATTAGTTTCAGTGTGTCTGGTTTTATGTGGAGATCTTTGATCCACTTAGAATTGAGCTTAGTGCAAGGAGATAAGGATGGGTCAATTTGCATTCTTCTGCATGTTGACCTCCAGCTGAGCCAGCACCATTTGTTGAAAAGGCTATCTTTTTTCCACTGGATGGTTTTAGCTCCTTTGTCAAAGATCAAGTGACCATAGGAGTGTGGATTCATTTCTGGGTCTTCAATTCTGTTCCATTGATCTACATGTCTGTTACTGTACCAATACCATGCAGTTTTTAACACTATTGCTCTGTAGTACAGCTTGAGGTCCGGGATACTGATTCCCCCAGAGGTTCTTTTACTCTTGAGAATAGTTTTAGCTATTCTGGGTTTTCTGTTATTCCAGATGAATTTTTGAATTGCTCTTTCTAACTCTATGAAGAATTGAGTTGGGATTTTGATGGGGATTGCATTGAATCTGTGTATTACTTTTGGTAAGATGCTCATTTTTACTATATTAATCCTGCCAATCCATGAGCATGGCAGATTTTTCCATCTTCCGAGGTCTTCTTCAATTTCTTTCTTCAGAGACTTGAAGTTCTTGTCATACAGATCTTTCACTTGTTTGGTTAGCGTCACGCCAAGATACTTAATATGGTTTGTGGCTATCGTAAAGGGTATTATTTCTCTTACTTCTTTCTCAGCCTGCTTATCCTTTGAGTATAGGAAGGCTTCTGACTTGCTTGAGTTGATTTTATATCCGGCCACTTTGCTGAAGTCGTTTATCAGCTGTAGGAGTTCTCTGGTGGAGTTCTTTGGGTCGCTTATGTATACTATCATATCGTCTGCAAATAGTGATAGTTTGACTTCTTCCTTTCCAATTTGTATCCCTTTGACCTCTTTTTCTTGTCTAATTGCTCTAGCTAGAACTTCAAGTACTATATTGAAAAGATATGGAGAGAGAGGGCAGCCTTGTCTAGTCCCTGATTTTAGTGGGATTGCTTCAAGTTTCTCTCCGTTTAGATTGATGCTGGCTACTGGTTTGCTGTAAATTGCTTTTACTATGTTTAGATATGGGCCTTGAATTCCTGATCTTTCCAAGACCTTTAGCATGAAAGGATGCTGAATTTTGTCAAATGCTTTCTCAGCATCTAATGAGATGACCATGTGGTTTTTTTCTTTGAGATTGTTTATGTAGTGGATTACATTGATGGATTTCCTTATATTGAACCATCCCTGCATCCCTGGGATGAAGCCTACTTGATCGTGGTGAATGATCGTTTTGATGTGTTCTTGGATTCGGTTGGCAAGAATTTTATTGAGTATTTTTGCATCGATATTCATAAGAGAGATTGGCCTGAGATTCTCTTTCTTTGTCGGATCTTTGTGTGCTTTTGGTATTAGTGTAATTGTGGCTTCATAGAACGAGTTGGGTAGTGTTCCTTCTGTTTCTATTTTGTGGAACAGTTTGAAGAGTATTGGTGTTAGGTCTTCTTTGAAGGTCTGATAGAATTCTGCACTAAAACCATCTGGACCTGTGCTTTTTTTGGTTGGAAGACTTCCAATGACAACTTCTATTTCTTCAGGGGTTATAGGACGGTTTAGATGGTCTATTTGATCCTGATTTAATTTTGGTACTTGGTATCTGTCAAGGAAATTGTCCATTTCCTCAAGATTTTCTAGTTGTGTTGAATACAGGTTTTTGTAGTAGGATCTGATGATTTTTTGAATTTCCTCAGTTTCTGTTGTTATCTCTCCCTTTTCGTTTCTGATTTTATTAATTTGGATACTATCTCTGTGCCCTCTGGTTAGTCTGGCTAAGGGCTTATCTATCTTGTTGATTTTCTCAAAGAACCAACTCCTCGTTTTGTTGATTCTTTGTATGGTTTTATTTGTTTCTACTTGATTGATTTCAGCCCTGAGTTTGATGATTTCCTGCCTTCTACTCCTCTTTGGTGTATTTGCTTCTTTTTGTTCCAGGGCTTTCAGGTGTGCCATTAAGCTGTTAGTGTATGCTGTCTCCCGTTTCTTTTTGGCGGCACTCAGGGCTATGAATTTTCCTCTTAGCACTGCTTTCATTGTGTCCCATAAGTTAGGGTATGTTGTGCCTTCATTTTCATTAACTTTCAAAAAGTCTTTGATTTCTTTCTTTATTTCCACCTTGACCAAGTTATCATTGAGTAGAGCATTGTTCAGCCTCCATGTGTACATGGGTTTTCTTTTGTTTTTGTTGCCATTGAAGACCACCCTTATTCCATAGTGATCTGATAGGAGGCATGGGATTATTTCTATCTTCTTGTATCTGTTGAGGTCTGATTTGTGACCAATTATATGGTCAATTTTGGAGAAGGTACCATGAGGAGCTGAGAAGAAGGTGTATTCTTTAGCTCTAGGATGAAATGTTCTATATATATCAGTTAGTTCCATTTGGTCCAAGGCTTCAATTAGATTCACTGTGTCCCTGTTTAGTTTCTGCTTTCCTGAACGATCCATTTCAGAGAGCGGGGTGTTGAAGTCACCCACTATTATTGTGTGCGGTGCGATGTGTGCTTTGAGTTTTAGTAAAGTTTCTTTTACGAATGAGGGTGCCCTTGCATTTGGAGCATAGATATTCAGGATTGAGAGTTCTTGATAGTGGATTTTTCCCTTGATCAGTATGTAGTGTCCTTCTGTGTCTTTTTTGATGACTTTGGGTTGAAAATCAATTTTATCCGATATTAGGATGGCTACTCCACCTCGTTTCTTGGGGCCATTTGCTTGTAAAATTGTTTTCCAGCCTTTTACTCTGAGGTAGTGTTTGTCTTTGACACTGAGGTGCGTTTCCTGCATGCAGCAAAAAGCTGGGTCCTGTTTACGTATCCAGTCTGCTAGTCTATGTCTTTTAATTGGGGAGTTGAGACCATTGATATTAAGAGAGATTAAGGCATAGTGATTATTGCCATCTGCCATTCTTGACGCTATCTTTATGTTTGAGTGGTTATCTACTTTTGGGTTTGATTCAAGAAGGTTATTATCTCATTTTTTCCAGGGTGTTGTTTCTCTCCCTGTATTGGAGGTTTCCACCTATTATCCGTTGCAGGGCTGGATTTGTGGAAAGATATTGTGAAAATTTGGTTTTATCATGGAATATCTTGGTCTCTCCATCTATGGTGATTGAGAGTTTTGCTGGGTATAGTAGTCTAGGCTGGCATTTGTGCTGTCTTAGTGTCTGCATGAGATCTGCCCAGGATCTTCTGGCTTTCATAGTCTCTGGTGAGAAGTCTGATGTGATTCGGATAGGTCTTCCTTTGTATGTTACTTGGCCCTTTTCTCTTACTGCATTTAGTATTCTTTCTTTGTTTAGAACATTCGGTGTTTTGATTATTATGTGACGGGAGGTATTTCTGTTCTGGTCCAGTCTGTTTGGAGTTCTGTAGGCTTCTTGTATGTTCATCGGCATCTCTCTCTTTAAGTTAGGGAAGTTTTCCTCCATAATTTTGTTGAAGATGTTTACTGGCCCTTTAAGTTGCAAATCTTCACTCTCATCTATACCTATAATCCTTAGGTTTGGTCTTCTCATTGTGTCCTGGATTTCCTGGATGTTTTGGGTTACGCGTTTTTTGCATTTTGCATTTTCTTTGACTGTTGAGTCGATGCTTTCTATGGAATCTTCAGCACCTGAGATTCTTTCTTCCATCTCTTGTATTCTATTGTTGATGTTTGCATCTATGACTCCTGATTTCTTCCCAAGGTTTTCTATCTCCAAAGTTGTCTCCCTTTGTGATTTCTTAGTTGTTTCTACTTCCTTTTTTAGTTCCTGGATGGATTTGCTGAGATCCTTCACTTGTTTGTTTGTATTTTCCTGTATTTCTTTAAGGTATTTTTGCATTACCTCTTTCAGGATTTCTTCCTGATGACCCACGTTCTCCTGCATTTCTCTGAGCGATTTTTGTGTTTCCTCCTCATGGGATTCCATCTGTTGATCCATCGTCTCCTGCATTTCTTTAAGCAGTTCTCGTGTTTCCTTTGTAAGGGCATCTAACCGTTGATTCATTTCTTTAAGCAATTTTTGTGTTGCCTCCTTATGGGCATCCGTCTGTTGACCCATATTCTTCTGCATTTCTTTATGCAAATTTTGTGATTCCTTTGTGAGTGCATCTACCCGTTGATTCATCTCGTTAAGTGATTTTTGTGTTGTCTCCTTGTGCGCCTCCATCTTTTGATCCATGTTCTCCCGCATTTCTCTAAGCGATTTTTGTGTTTCCTTTGTAAGGGCTTCTAACCGTTGATTCATGGTCTCCTGTAACTCTTTATGAGATTTATTTGTGTCCTTCTTGTGATCCTCTAATAGCATCATGAGAAGTGATTTTAAATCCAGATCTTGTCTTTCGGGTGTGGTGGGGTATCCAGGACTTGCTGCTGTTGGAGAGTTGGGTTCGGATGGTCCCACATTACTTTGATTACTGTTAGTAACATTCCTACGTTTGCCTTTTGCCATCTGGATACCTCTGGTGTTAGTTGGTCCTGCTGCCACTGGCTGTTGGTTGGACCTCCTGTGAGCTTGCAAAGCTATTTCTGCCCCCCCTGGATTACCAGGATTCCCCTGGCACCGATTTCTGGGGCCTGCCTGCTCCTGAGTGACTTTGGAGCCCTAATGTGCTTTGCCCCAAGTGATCTTATATTGGGGAGGCCTTGCACATCTAAAGGCTCAGCCTAGTGGATTCCTGGAGCAGAGGTCGCCAAAGGGAGGCTGGCAGGCTCCTGCCCTGTGCAGGGGTGTGTGATCTCTCCTGGGGGGGGGGGAGGGGGCGTCCCTCTGCCAGGCAGAAGTCCCACAGCAGATCTGGCGCGCTGGTCACTGCAGATCAGCCCAGCACCTGGGAGCAGGTTACACACAAGCTGCCTGAACCCGAAGCGATATTATGCCTGTCTGTCTCTGAGCCTGGTGGTCCCAACTACCTGGTCACTGGAGCAAAGATGGCGGAGGGCACTCTCCGTGGCGCTGCTCACCCTGTGGTCACGATGGCCCGCCGATCTGGCACCCAGACGACCACAGCGCCAACCCGCCCTCGGGCACAGAAGGAAGCCCCAACAGGCCGTGTCCCAAGTGATGTTATATTGGGGGGAGAGCCTGGGTACCGGTCTCTCCAGCGCAGTCCGCGGGAACAGAGGTCGCGGAAGGGAAGCTGGCAGGCTCCCTCCCTGCGCGGGGTCCCTCCACCAGGCAGAAGGTCCCACAGCGGAACTGGCGTGCTGGTTACTGCAGATCAGCCCAGCACCTGGGAGCAGGTTACACACAAGCTGCCTGAAACCGAAGCGATATTATGCCTGTCTGTCTCTGAGCCTGGCGGTCCCAACTACCTGGTCACTGGAGCAAAGATGGCGGAGGGCAGTCTCCGTGGCGCCGCTCACCCTGTGGTCACGATGGCCCGCCGATCTGGCACCCAGACGACCACAGCGCCAACCCGCCCTCGGGCACAGACGGAAGCCCCAACAGGCCGTGTCCCAAGTGATGTTATATCGGGGGGAGAGCCTGGGTACCGGTCTCTCCAGCGCAGTCCGCGGGAACAGAGGTCGCGGAAGGGAAGCTGGCGGGCTCCCTCCCTGCGCGGGGTCCCGCCACCAGGCAGAAGGTCCCACCGCGGAACTGGTGCGCTGGTTACTGCAGATCAGCCCAGCACCTGGGAGCAGGTTACACACAAGCTGCCTGAAACCGAAGCGATATTATGCCTGTCTGTCTCTGAGCCTGGCGGTCCCAACTACCTGGTCACTGGAGCAAAGATGGCGGAGGGCAGTCTCCGTGGCGCCGCTCACCCTGTGGTCACGATGGCCCGCCGATCTGGCACCCAGACGACCACAGCGCCAACCCGCCCTCGGGCACAGACGGAAGCCCCAACAGGCCGTGTCCCAAGTGATGTTATATCGGGGGGAGAGCCTGGGTACCGGTCTCTCCAGCGCAGTCCGCGGGAACAGAGGTCGCGGAAGGGAAGCTGGCGGGCTCCCTCCCTGCGCGGGGTCCCGCCACCAGGCAGAAGGTCCCACCGCGGAACTGGTGCGCTGGTTACTGCAGATCAGCCCAGCACCTGGGAGCAGGTTACACACAAGCTGCCTGAAACCGAAGCGATATTATGCCTGTCTGTCTCTGAGCCTGGCGGTCCCAACTACCTGGTCACTGGAGCAAAGATGGCGGAGGGCAGTCTCCGTGGCGCCGCTCACCCTGTGGTCACGATGGCCCGCCGATCTGGCACCCAGACGACCACAGCGCCAACCCGCCCTCGGGCACAGACGGAAGCCCCAACAGGCCGTGTCCCAAGTGATGTTATATCGGGGGGAGAGCCTGGGTACCGGTCTCTCCAGCGCAGTCCGCGGGAACAGAGGTCGCGGAAGGGAAGCTGACGGGCTCCCTCCCTGCGCGGGGTCCCGCCACCAGGCAGGTACATGTGTATTGTTAGTGAAGAATCCTTTACATGTTCTTTCACGTGCTTGCTTTATCAAAACATCCTTTCACCTGTGTCTGCTTCAGCAAAATGTTCCTCACTTAATGTACTTTAGCAAAACATCCTTTCATCTGTGTCTGCTTCAGTGAAACATTCTTTGACATAACTGACTTTCCAAAGAAACCAGAAGTTTCCATTTTAGGTTTCTGTGATTAAAAGGAAATTAAAGGAAAAATGGTTCCAGGCAACCAATTGCCAAACTGGTGTGCCATTTACCCTGACAAGCGTAATTGTTTCTTGATGAATTTGATTTGTTAGTGCTATCAGAGGCCCTGTCACATTTGGGAAGCAATTCTTGTAGGTATTAAGAAATAGTATGTTACATGTTCTTCCATCATGTTCAAGATATGTCTTACTCATTGCTTATATGAATATAGTTTATTACTTGGTAACATATTACTATGTATTGCATATAGAATTTTTAAATTCCTATTCTGTGGTGGTTTGAATAGGAATGGCCTCCTAAAACTCATATGTGTTAATGTTTGGTCCATAGGGAATGGCACCATTAGAAAGTGTGGCCTTGTTGGAGAATGTGTCACTGTGGAGGTGGGCTTTTAGGTCTTATATGCTCAAGATATGCCCACTGTGACATTGTCTCCGTCTGCCTTCAGATCAAGATCTAGAACTCTCAGTTTCTTCTTCAGCATCATGCCTGCCTGAGTGCTGCAATGCTTCCCACCATGAAGATAATGGACTGAACCTCTGAAATTGTAAGCCAGCAGTTTGAGGGTTTTGCTGCTGTGAACAGACACCATGACCAATGCAAATTTTATAAAAGACAACATTTGATTGGGGCTGGCTTACAGGTTCAGAGGTTCAGTCTGTTGTCATCAAGGCAGAAGCATGGCAGCATCCAGGCAGACATGGTACAGGAGGAGCTGAGGGTTCTACATCTTCATCAAAGGAAGCCAGGAACAGACTGGGCATGCCCAGGTATCTAGGAAGAAGATCTCCCAGCCCATCTCCACAGTAACACGCTTCCTCCAACAAGGTTACACCTTCTAATAGTGCCACTCCCTAGATCGAGCATATACAAACCATCACACCAGCCTCAAGGAAATGTTTTCCTTTATAAGAATTGCTGTGGTCATGGTGTCTCTTCACAGCAATAGAACTCTAAGACATACATAGTTATTATTGTGCACATATACACATACACACACACATACACACACACATACACACATATATATCTCTATCTATCTATCTATCTATCTATCTATCTATCTATCTATCTATCTATAAATAAATATTTTGTGTATATGCAGGACTGGAAATTATACCCATTGTCTCATTTATACACCACACTGAGCTGCTTCATCAGCCCTAAATATGCTATATTGTCATTAGCATTCTGTTTGAATTTTTTTCCCAAATAATTTTTATATTTGTATAGATATTACAGAGTAAGGTATTACTTACTATCTTTATTCATCATGAAAAGCTGACTGCTGCTTTTTCATTCTTAAACATTGTGTTACTTTTTTAGTAGGTGGTATACCAGCCTTAGCTTGGAGAGGGGTTTTGAGAAAAGGGTGTCTTGGGGTGGGGGAGGTTGGGGGCAGAACAGATGAATGAAGTCAAATCATGGGTCCAAGATGATGGCCTATGTTCTACTCAAGGCAGTTTTCTAAGGCAGCTTTCCAGACTGTTGTATGTTCTGCTTTCTGGAAAATTAGTATTAGAATTAGAATTATTATCCATGAGCATAGCCCTTCATTCGTAGAAAGAGACTGCAAATATAAGCACAAACAATAAGATTTCTGGGTTGCACCCTGCCCTGAAATTACCATTACTCTGCCTGGGCCTGGGCCTAAACTCCCTCAGTCCCAGGATATCTTTGAACTCATGAATCTGTCCCCATTGTAAGCATAAACAAAACCTCAGCTGGGGTGGGGGTAGCGTCTTGCCCTGTGATCATCAGTTCCTAAATCTCTTTATCTCCTTACTTAGTATCCTTCTGACAAGCTGGCTCATACTGCATCTGCTTCTCTTCTGTTAGATCTGTGAAGCTCCTTATACAATTCATATTTCATCCTAGTATTTTGCATAACTGAGAAATTATTTTTTTCAACTCATATTTTCAACATTATTTCCCACAGCCTCAAGGGCTGTCCTGAAGGTTAGAGCATTCTACCATTTTGCTGAGACATTAGACACACCCTCGCCTCCTGGACTCCTGCCCTCTCTGTTTATCATGGAGTCATTAACCTTGGTAGGACGTTCCTTGAATGAGGAACATGAAAATATGTACACTAGTATACTAACAAGCCTTACACCCACAGCTACCATCAACACTCTTAGAGGCCCACATCCTGCTGACTCTGTTCCAGGGTCAGGAACCATGTCATTCTCTCCATTACAAGGCTGAGCAGGACTCAGGGATATATTTCTAATTTGAAAGTGACCCTTCCCACCCCGACCAAATGGTTTCTCAAGTAGCACTGGCTGTTCTAGAGCTTGCTCTGTAACAGGGCTGGCCTTGAACTCACAGAGATGGACTTGCCTCTGCCTCCTAAGTTCTGGGATTAAAGGATTGTATCCCCATAATCTGTGATTCTTTTTTTTTTTGAGACAGGGTTTCTCTGTGTAGCCCTGACTGTCCTGGAACTCACTCTGTAGTCCAGGCTGGCCTCGAATTTAGAAATCCTCCTGCCTCCGAAGTGCTGGGATTAAAGGCGTGCACCACCACTGCCTGTCTGATTCTTTATTCATGTTTTTCTGCCCTAAGGATAGTTCTCATCTGTAGTCTTGTCAGGGCTTGTACTTGATGTCCTCTTGTTTCACCCTTCTACTGCTCAGATTGAAGTTATTTGTCACGATACCTGGCTTTTATTCTCTTTTAACTATATGTATAGGTGTGATTTTTCTTTATATTGGTGAAATGAATGATAGAAGTGATTCTAGACTCTATAGCTGTCTTAGTTAGGGTTCTATTGCTGTGAAGAGACACCATTATCGTGGCTACTCTTATTAAAGAAAACATTTAATTGAGGCTGACTTAATAGTTTAGTCCATTATCATCATGGCAGGGAGCATGTCGACATGTAGGCAGACATAGTACCAGAGAAGGAGCTGAAAGTTCTATCTCTTGATCTGCAGAGAGCAGAAGGAGACTGTGTCAGATAATGAGTGAAGCTTGAGCATGTCCCATCAAGCCCATCCCCCACAGTGGCACACTTTATCCAATGAGGACAGACTACTCTAACAAGGCCATACCTCTTAATAGTACCTATAGTCCTATGGGGGCCATTTTTTTCTCAAACCACCACATTCTATTCCCTGATCCCCATAGGCTTATAGCCACATCATAATACAAAATGTAGTTAGTCCAACATTAAAAGTCCCCATAGTCCATAATTTTCTTAAATTGTTTAAAAGTCCAAAGTTCAAAGTCACTTTTGAGAGTCATGCAGTCTCTTAACTGTACTCCTCTGTAAGATCAAATTCAAAAGGCAGATCACATAACTTCTAACATACAATGGCACAGGATATACATCACCATTTCAAAATACAGGGAAGGGAACATAGGGAGGAAATACTGAACCAAAGCAAGACCAAAAACCAACCAGGCAAACTTCAAACTCTTCAGCTCCTTGCCTGATGCCAAAATGCTCTGCAGATCTCCAGCTTCTTTCAGCTTTCTTGAGTACAGTGCACTTCTTTTTCTTGGGCTGTTTTCATTCTCTGTTAGCAGCTCTCCTTGGTAGATATCCCATGGCTTTGGCATCTCAAAAATCCTGGGGGTTCTAAGGCAATCTAGACTTCACCTTCAGTGGCCTTTCTAGGCCTCCTCCATGCAGGGTCACCTTTGGCACACAACTGCCCTCAGTGACTTCCCTTAGTTATGGAGGAGATTCTTGACCCTAAACGAGCAGAACCACATTGCTGAAACTGCCAAGTTCTGCTGATTGGTGGGGCTAGAACATCACCTCCTCCTTCAGTTACATTTTCACCAGTTTTCTGTTTTCAATGGTTTCCTTCACTGCCTAAGCTCTGCTCTCCTGATCTGTAAATCAGGCTGGCTTCAAAACTAGATCTGCCTGCCTCTGTCTCTGGACTGCTGAGATTATAGGCATGTACCACTACACCTGGCTCTAAGCTTTGATTTAATTTCTTTTCAGAAGTTGGAAGCTTAAGTGGATGGAGTCTTGCCCTGAGGGCACCATTCCCCATATTCTATTTAATATTAGGTATTTCTTTAATCTGTTTATTTTCTTGAACATAGGATTTTAGTTCTGTTCCATTTCCTGGTGCTCCCTTTCTTTAAAAATTTTATATTTTCTATTTTTCCTTGTTTAGTTTGATCCTTTTCATTATAGATCTGCCTAAGAGTGAACAGTAATAACTACACAATAGAGTCAATCTAGACTATTTTGAGATTAATTCTGCCAACAGAATTAGTTCAAAACTCTTTATTTTTGCTTTAGGCAGATTTTTTGAAAAAGGGAAAAACCCAATCATATTCTTTGCCAAAATATCTTAAGAAGAGTCTCTAGGCCACATACTAAAATTCTTCTCTGAAACTTCTTGAGATGGGCTCCCACCGTTCAAACCACCGTCAGTATCTCTGTCTTCCATGTTCCTACTAGTATCACCTACTAAGCCTTGCCTAAAGCAATCCACTGTTTTCCAGATAAAATCCCCAAGTGCACATTCCTCCAAACAAAAACATAGTCAGTATTGCTATGAAGAGACACCATCACCATGGCTACTCTTACAAAAACAAACAAACAAACAAACAAACAAAAAACACTTAATTGGGGCTGGTTTACATTATGTTACATTTCTTTATTAGGTTATATCATGAGTCAAATCTTTGAGCCTGTAATGGGTGCTTTTTATATCGGAATCCAATAACTATCAACCTAATGTTACCCATATAGGAATTATGATCTAGTTACGGAATCAGTGATACAAAAGCCAACAGTAATTAGCAGAGTCAAAAGGGCCAAAGACCCTGTGCTGACTGACATCAGAGCTGCTATTGGTAATGGATGGAGTATCAGTCATTTATTTCATCTTAGGTCATCCTTTTGTAATGTTTCTTTGAGTATATCCAGATAATAATCCTGAATGGTTTGTATTGACATAATTATTTTCTTTTCCAGCCATATAATTCTTCTTTGTTCAGCATAAAAGAGGCCAAGTACCCTGTCATCCAGAGAAACAACTTTAATTAATGAATCTACCTGTTAATAAATCTGGACCCACTTACCTATTATACCAATTGGCATTATAAATAATTTTTGTCCCCTATATCAGGGAATTTTTCTTTTGACTTAGCATTTATGCCTGTGAGGGGGGTTAAGTGATGATGTCTTCTCTTCTTTATCTATTTCTAGGTGAAATTAGGATGTCGTAGTCAGGACCCTGGGAAGGCTCTAAGGCTATTCAAAAGCTAGGCAATAGGATATTTATCAGAAGCACATGGTTAGCAGAAGGTGAAGGGACAATGTCTTAGTCATGGTTTCTATTCCTGCACAAACATGACCAAGAAGCAAGTTGGGGAGGAAAGGGTTTATTTAGCTTACACTTATACACAGCTGTTCATCACCAAAGGAAGTCAGGACTGGAACTCGAGCAGGTCAGGAAGCAGGAGCTAATGCAGAGGCAATGGGGGAATGCTACTTACTGGCTTGCTTCCCCTTGCTTCCCTTGCTCAGCTTGCTTTTTTATAGAACCCAAGACTACCAGCCCAGAGATGGTACCACCCACCAGGGGCCCTCCCCCCCATCACTAATTGAGAAAATGCCCCTTAGCTGGATCTCATGGAGGCACTTGCCCAACTAAAGCTCCTTTCTCTGTGATAACTCCAGTCTGTGTCAAGTTGACACACAAAACCAGCCAGTAAAGACAAAAAGCAATCATATTGATTGGAATAATTTATAACAGCTTTCAACAAGCTCAGAGCTCATCAGTGTGTAGTTCACAGCTGATTACTGGCTGGTGTCTGTTGGATAAGTGAAAATCTGCTGAGACAAATATAGAATAGGGACAGAAGTTAAAGTCAAGGAGCTTGAATCTAAAATCTTAACATTTAGAACTTGTATGTCCATAGTGCTAGTAATACTGGGATCAGAGGAGTCCTGAGACCAGGAGAAATATCTCATCTGCAGGAATACACCGATGTGGAAATTTAGGCTGTAGTTATTTGGAGTCTATTTGACCTGTGAGAAGTCAGGATCCATGTCTGATGATTTCTTTGACTCCTTGACGCTCACATGAATTTTTAGTTTACAGAAGGAGACAACAGTTGTAGATATATTAGTTTTAATCTCTGTGGAAATCAACATTGTAAAATAGAAGAATTTTGCCTTTGAGTCCTAGCAAAAGCTATAGATTTGGGTTAAAATCATGCACATCTTTCTCTGTTTAGGAAACTGTGTCTTACAGTTTTATTTCGGTGGAGGGATAACATGAACAAGGTAACACTTATAAAGGAAAACATTTAACTGGGGATGACTTACTGTTTCGGAGCTTTAGTCTATTATCATTTTGGTAGGAAGCATTGGCCACATGTGGGTAGACATGGTGCTGGAGGAGCTGAGAGTTCTAGGTCTTGATCCAAGGCAGCCAGAAGTACCACTTGAATTCTTCACTGGGCAGAGCTTGAGCATAGGAAACCTCAAAGCCCATCTGCCCAATGACCCACTTCCTCCAACAAAGGCACATGTATTCCACTAAAGTCACATCTAATAGTGCCACTCCTTATGGCCAAGCATAAAGACGCATTAAACTATGGGGGGGGGTGTCAAACCTTAAATGACCATATTCCACTCCTTGGCCCCCATAAGCTTATACGTAGCCAAAACATAATGCAAAATGTAATTATCCAATCTTAAAGTTCCCCATGGTCTATCATAGTACAAATAATGTTTAAAAATCTAAAGTTCAAAGTCTCTTCTGAGATTCATGCAATCACTGATCTGTAACCACCTATAAGATCAAAATGTAAAAGCATGCTGATTACATACTTCCAACATCATAGGATATACATTACTGTTTCAAAACGTTATAGTGAGGAATACTGGACCAAAGCCAGACCAAAAAACATGTGGGCAAACTCCAAACTGCACCGACATGTTTGATATCCAACTCTTTTCAGCTTTGTTGACTGCAACACAATTATTTTGCTTGGGCTGGTTTGACTCCCTGTTAGCAACTTTCCTTGGCAGATATCCCATGGGTCTGGTATGTCTAACATCTTGGGGCTTCCAAGGCAACTTCAGTTTCACAACTTCCTGTTTCAGTATCTGGGATCCACACATGATCTTCTGGGTTCCTCCAGAGGGCTTGGGTCACTTCTTCAGCTCTTCCTTGTGTAGTACTCTAGACTCTGGCTGACTGTACTCCACTGCTGCTGCTGTTTTTTGGTGATCATCCCATAGTTCTGTCATCTCCAATATGTTGGGATTTTCTGCTGTAATTTGGCTGCACTTTCACCAATAGCCTGTCATAGGTTCTCTAGGTGGTGCCAAGTCTCAACTTCTTTGCATTTCCCCTTCAGTCCTGGGCCTTCACTGCCACTGAGGCTTTACCAATAGCCTTTCCTGGATTCTCACAGTGCCAAGCCTCAGCTGCTCTCTATGACACCTTCATACCTTCAAAACTAGTACCACCTGGGTGATTCTTACATATTACCAGTCCACCTTAATCACCAGGTACAATCTTGGCTATCTCTGGAACACAGGTTCTTTGTACTCTTTGAAAACACTTCTCAGAAGATTTAACCTCAGTGATGCTGTTCTCATCTTAATCATCACTGATTTCTTAGCTCCAGCATCAGTTGTCCCATGTGGCTCAAGCTGCCGAGTTCTGCTGCTTGCTGGGGCTGTATAGTCTACACACTAAAATTCTTCTCTGAAACTTCTTGAGCTACGCCTCCACAGTTCAAATCATCCTCAGCACTTCTGTCTAACATGCTTCTACTAGTATGTCACATTAAGCCCCACTTAAACATCCCCCTACTTTCCAAAGTCCTGTAATCCACATTCCTTTAAACAAAGCATGGTTAGGTGTATCACAGCAATTCCCCAGGCCCTGGTGCTAAAGCAATGGTTTCATTGCCTTGACAAAACAAATAACTATGGCAACTCTTATCAAGGAAAACATTTAATTGCGTCTGGTTTACCATTTTAGAGATTCAGTCCATTATCCTCGTGGGAAGCATGGCAGTGGACAGGCAGACATGGTGCTGGAGGAACCAAGATTTCTACATCTTGATCCCCAAGCAACAGAAGGGGACTGTCTCTTGCAGGCAGCCAGGAGGAAGTTCTGATTTTACACTGGGAAGAGCTTATGGGAGACCTCAAAGCCCACCTACCCGGTGCTCTACTTCTTTTAACAAGGCCACACCTACTCCAGTGAGGCCTCATCTTCTAATAGTGCTACTTCGTCCCTATAGCCATACATTGAAACACATGAATCTATGGGGGTGAAACCTATTTGAGCCACTACAACCGGGTACATGTTTTTTATGCTAATGAGAAGTGTCTTTAGGTCTATATTTAGAAGATAACCAAAGGAAGCTTGAGCATATGACTGAATAGAGCAATAGTCATTGTTCTACCAGCTTATCAGAACTCTATTGATCACTGTTAAAACTCTGAACCTTTGACATCTTAGTATAACAATATGAAGCCTGTAACCAAAGTAATCCTGTCTGCCTCTTCTTAACAAGGGATCTAACAACTTCAGATGGACTAACAAGGTGACTGTAGCCTTGAGCGAAGGAGCTGGTTCCCTGCTGCTGCCAAGTTGACAGAGCTGCAGTCATCCTAGGTGTTAACACCTTTAGAGATCTGAGATGGATAAAGTATAGCAGGAAGTATAATTCAAGTGGCCTATGTATTAATTAAAGTAAGAGACCAGTTCATTGTGTAGATGGTCATCTCAGGTTCCTCTGGTCTCCATGGCTTTGTTCTGGGGGCAGAAGTACCAGGGTAGCTTTCAGCTGCTAGGCATAGATGATGAGAAGCTTTTCTGTGGACAATGAATATGGGGTAATTGACCTTTCTTCATCTAGGCTTGTCAACACTTTGGTTCTAGAGGCTTGTTTCTGGAGGCAGGGCAGACATTGGAGAAATCTTGCCAAGTGGTTAGTATTACCATAATCCATGTGGAGCTTTTGTTGTGATCCATTATCATCTTGGAGATTTTGGTAGTCATCACTGGTAGGAGCTGAGGTGTCTTTGTCATAATAAAATTTTCCATTAAACATAACATCTTAAAAATGCTATATGTAGCAGATCTCTGACAATTTCGAGGACCATTATCTATTAAGTATATCTGAGCTAAACAACAACTACTTTTTTGTTTGTTTACTTGCTTTAGGCTATACCTTGAAAACATACAATATTATAAATAAAGTTTTTTCCTATAATACATTACATTAGTACTTAGCAGTTCTACAATTACAGTTATGAATATGTTAAACCTTAATCATCTTTAACAGTTTATAATAAAAGTAGCAATTTCTGAATTGAAGCCCTTTTCATGAATCTCCATAGGGAGATTGGCAACCTCATTTTCCTGGTCCTTACATAGTGCACTATTATAGAATATAACAGTTTCTTGTGTTGCTTCGTTTACCAAAATAGCTACAGCTTTAAAATATTAGCAGAAACATTGAGGATAGACATCCATTCTTAAATCAGGCTCTGTTAGCCGGAATAAACCCTTGTAAGGAGAAACCTTTTGCCAGAGTACTTAGGCCATTGTCTTGCTGTATCATAAGTTTGGAATACCTCAGTCTCTGATGTTTAATATTTGGTGCTCCACCTTGTTTCCCTACAAGTTTCAGTGTCAGTAGCAACAGCCTGGAATCTACAAATACTTGGTTTTTCGGGAATTTCTGCTTGTTTGAGAATACTTGATTAATAGAAAGTGAAAGCATCGCTCCCTCTTAGTTTATAGACAGTAGCTGGTGACAGTACCTGTTTAGAGAAGCGAGTACTCTTGGTGTACACGGCTCCCTAAGGACATACTTTAATCATTAACGTCTGCTGATTCTGTGAACGTTGTTTGCTTAAGAGTACAAACTTGATTTACACCTTTTCAAGTGTTCCCTGACAGCTATTTTTTTTAATTATCATAATTCATTAAAAAACCCAAATGTTTTCCACTTATGAAAATATCCTGGATCTGAGGTCTGGTGTGTAGAAATAATCAAGTGTTGCTTTACAAATAAAGTCTCTGTAGGAACAGAAAAAAAAAATATGTGGCCGGGCGGTGGTGGCGCACGCCTTTAATCCTAGCACTTGGGAGGCAGAGGCAGGCGGATTTCTGAGTTCGAGGCCAGCCTGGTCTACAGAGCGAGTTCCAGGACAGCCAGGGCTATACAGAGAAACCCTGTCTCGAAAAACCAAAAAAAAAAAAAAATGTGGTGCTTATAGCTGTGGGTCTGATTTTTAGCTTTTTAATTATTAAGATCCCATATTAATAAAGATATTGTAATAAAATATCTTATAAATATCAAATGCCACATAGCCATGTAAATTTAAATAGTTTTAAAGGCTATTCTTAAAAATATTCAGTTTTTATTTAAATTTTCTGTAAACCTCAATAATTTTCTTTTTAAGAAATTTAAAATCTGTCAACTGTGTATTCCTGCAATATCAAAATTTTTTTTAATTTCAAAAGTGAAGACACAGGGCACAACCACAATTTGTACAAGGCAAAATCAAACTCCAACAATGCAAACAATTTAATGTCTTTAAAACTGGCTGACTCTTTTGTTACAGAATTTGGCTGCCAGTAAAGTGAGTTCTTGTATATGAATATATTGAGGTGCAGCTTTATTAACTCATTAAATAAGTATTGTTTTAAAATCCTACCTTTTATAAACCTTGTTTTTAAAATGGGACACGAATTATGATAGGAAAAAAAATTTAATTCAAAAGTATCCTTGGACACCTCTTGTCTTGTCTCATTGGTCAACCCATGCCTTATGGTTGCCCTTAATCAAAATGGTCTTGAAGCCAGATGACATCTTTCTTCTCTAACCTTAGCAAAGATAGCTGCTGGCCACGTGACTGCCTAAGGTTGGCAATAAGCCACATGTTGCTAATATCCCAAAATGGAATTCCTTCATGATTACCTATGTTTAAATTTTTTAATACTAACTTGATGTTATAAGTTTTGTTAACTTTTTGATACAGCAACACAGATTTTTTTTTTAACCATAGAAAGTTCATTTAATAGTTTTAGGCAATTAAATGTAACCAATTATACCTTTAGTTGTTCTGTTTTGCTCTTTTCTCCCTGTGACAGCTCTTGACCTTGAACATAGAGACTTTATTTTTTTTAATTTTATTTTATTTTCTAAGTTTTTTTTTATCTACATTCAAAATCATTTCCCCTTTCCCGTTTCCTCCCTCCCCGAAAGTCCCATAAGCCCCTTCCCTCCGTCTTTTCCCCATTCAACCCCCTCTAGCTTCTCTATCCTGGCATTCCCCTACATTCAGTCTTTCCAGGACCAGGGGTCTCTCCTTCCATCTTCTTGGAAATCTATTGATATGTGAATTGTGTCTAGGGTATTCCGAGATTCTAGGTTAATATCCCCTTATCAATGACTGCATACCATGTGTGTTCTTTTGTGATTGGATTACCTCACTAAGGATGATATTTTCCAGTTCTGACCATTTGCCTAGGAATTTCGTGAGTTCATTGTTTTTAATTGCAGAGTAGTATTCCATTGTGTAAATATACCAGATCTTCTGAATCCATTCCTCCGTTGAGGGACATCTGGGTTCTTTCCAGCTTCTGGCTATTATAAATAAGGCTGCTATGAACACAGTGGAGCATGTGTCCTTACTGCATGCAGGTAAAGTCTCTGGGTATATGCCCAGGAGTGGTATAGCCTGATGCTCCGGGAGTGTCATGCCCAGTTTTCTGAGGAACCGCCAGACTGCTTTCCAGAGTGGTTGTACCAGCTTGCAATTCCACCAGCAGTGGAGGAGTGTTCCTCTTTCTCCACATCCTCGCCAACAACTGCTGTCTCCTGTGTTTTTGATCTTAGCCATCCTGACTGGTGTGAGATGGAATCTCAGGGTTGTTTTGATTTGCATTTCCCTAATGACTAAGGATGATGAACATCTCTTTAGGTGCTTCTCAGCCATTAGATATTCTTCAGGTGAGAGCTCTTTGTTTAGCTCTGTACCCCATTTTTTAATAGGGTTACTTGCCTGTCTGGATTTTAACTTCTTGAGTTCTTTGTATATATTGGATATTAGCCCTCTGTTGGATGTAGGGTTGGTAAAGATCATTTCCCAGTAAGTTGGTTGCCGCTTTGTATTTTTGACAGTGTCTTTTGCCTTGCAAAAACTTTGTAATTTAATGAGGTCCCATTTGTCAATTCTTGATCTTAGAGCATAAGCTATTGGAGTTCTATTCAGGCAATTCTCCCCTGTGCCCATATGTTCAAGGTTCTTCCCTAGTTTCCTTTTTATTAGTTTCAGTGTGTCTGGTTTTATGTGGAGGTCCTTGATCCACTTGGAATTGAGCTTAGTGCAAGGAGATAAGAATGGGTCAATTTGCATTCTTCTGCATGTAGACCTCCAGTTGAGCCAGAACCATTTGTTGTAAAGGCTATCTTTTTTCCACTGGATGGTTTTAGCTCCTTCGTCAAAGATAAAGTGACCATAGGAGGGTGGATTCATTTGTGGGTCTTCAATTCTGTTCCATTGATCTACATGCCTGTCACTGTACCAATACCATGCGGTTTTTAACACTATTGCTCTGTAGTAAAGTTTGAGGTCCGGGATATTGATTCCCCCAAAAGTTCTTTTACTCTTGAGAATAGTTTTAGCTATCCTGGGTTTTCTGTTATTCCAGATGAATTTTTGAATTGCTCTTTCTAACTCTATGAAGAATTGAGTTGGGATTTTGATGGGGATTGCGTTGAATCTGTATATTGCTTTTGGCAAGATGGTCATTTTTACTATAGTAATCCTGCCAATCCATGAGCATGGCAGATTTTTCCATCTTCTGAGGTTTTCTTCGATTTCTTTCTTCAGAGACTTGAAGTTCTTGTCATACAGATCTTTCACTTGTTTAGTTAGAGTCACACCAAGATACTTTATATGGTTTGTGGCTTTTGTGAAGGGTATCATTTCTCTTACTTCTTTCTCAGCCTGCTTATCCTTTGAGTATAGGAAGGCTACTGACTTGCTTGAGTTGATTTTATATCCGGCCACTTTGCTGTAGTTGTTTATCAGCTGTAGGAGTTCTCTGGTGGAATTCTTTGGGTCGCTTAAGTATACTATCATATCATCTGCAAATAGTGATAGTTTGATTTCTTCCTTTCCAATTTTTATCCTTTGACCTCTTTTTGTTGTCTAATTGCTCTAGCTAGAACTTCAAGTACTATAGTGAAAAGATATGGAGTTAGAGGGCAGCCTTGTCTAGTCCCTGATTTTAGTGGGATTGCTTCAATTTTCTCTCCATTTAGATTGATGTTGGCTACCGGTTTGTTGTAAATTGCTTTTACTATGTTTAGATATGGGCCTCGAATTCCCGATCTTTCCAAGACCTTTAGCATGAAAGGATGCTGAATTTTGTCAAATGCTTTCTCAGCATCTAATGAGATGACCATGTGGTTTTTTTCTTTGAGATTGTTTATGTAGTGGATTACATTGATGGATTTCCTTATATTGAACCATCCCTGCATCATTGGGATGAAGCCTACTTGATCGTAGTGAATGATCGTTTTGATGTGTTCTTGGATTCGGTTGGCAAGAAATTTTTTTTTTTTTTTTTGGTTTTTCGAGGCAGGGTTTCTTTGTGTAGCCCTGGCTGTCCTGGAACTCACTCTGTAGGCCAGGCTGGCCTCGAACTCAGAAATCCTCCTGCTTCTGCCTCCCAAGTGCTGGGATTAAAGGCGTGCGCCACCACCGCCCGGCTGGCAAGAATTTTGTTGAGTATTTTTGCATCGATATTCATAAGAGAGATTGATTTTATTGAGTATTTTTGCATCGATATTCATAAGAGAGATTGGCCTGAGATTCTCTTTCTTTGTCGGATCTTTGTGTGCTTTTGGTATTAGTGTAATTGTGGCTTCATGGAACGAGTTGGGTACTGTTCCTTCTGTTTCTATTTTGTGGAACAGTTTGAAGAGTATTGGTGTTAGGTCTTCTTTGAAGGTCTGATAGAATTCTGCACTAAAACCATCTGGACCTGTGCTTTTTTTGGTTGGAAGACTTCCAATGACAACTTTTATTTCTTCATGGGTTATAGGACGGTTTAGATGGTCTATTTGATCCTGATTTAATTTTGGTATTTGGTATCTGTCAAGGAAATTGTCCATTTCCTCAAGATTTTCTAGTTGTGTTGAATACAGGTTTTTGTAGTAGGATCTGATGATTTTTTGAATTTCCTCAGTTTCTGTTGTTATCTCTCCCTTTTCATTTCTGATTTTATTAATTTGGATACTATCTCTGTGCCCTCTGGTTAGTCTGGCTAAGGGCTTATCTATCTTGTTGATTTTCTCAAAGAACCAACTCCTCGTTTTGTTGATTCTTTGTATGGTTTTATTTGTTTCTACTTGATTGATTTCAGCCCTGAGTTTGATGATTTCCTGCCTTCTACTCCTCTTTGGTGTATTTGCTTCTTTTTGTTCCAGGGCTTTCAGGTGTGCCATTAAGCTGTTAGTGTATGCTGTCTCCCATTTCTTTTTGGAGGTACTCAGGGCTATGAATTTTCCTCTTAGCACTGCTTTCATTGTGTCCCATAAATTAGGGTATGTTGTGCCTTCATTTTCAATAAATCTCAAAAAGTCTTTGATTTCTTTCTTTATCTCCACCTTGACCAAGTTATCATTGAGTAGAGCATTGTTCAACCTCCATGTGTATGTGGGTTTTCTGTTGTTTTTGTTGCCATTGAAGACTACCCTTATTCCATAGTGATCTGATAGGAGGCATGGGATTAGTTCTATCTTCTTATATCTGTTGAGGTCTGATTTGTGACCAATTATATGGTCAGTTTTGGAGAAGGTACCATGAGGTGCTGAGAAGAAGGTGTATTTTTTAGCTCTAGGATGAAATGTTCTATATATATCTGTTACTTCCATTTGGCCCAAGGCTTCAATTAGATTCACTGTGTCCCTGTTACTTTTTTGCTTTCCTGAACGATCCATTTCAGAGAGCGGGATGTTGAAGTCACCCACTATTATTGTGTGAGGTGCAATGTGTGCTTTGAGCTTTAGTAAAGTTTCTTTTACGAATGAGGGTGGCCTTGCATTTGGAGCATAGATATTCAGAATTGAGAGTTCTTGTCGGTGGATTTTTCCCTTGATCAGTATGTAGTGTCCTTCTGTGTCTTTTTTGATAACTTTAGGTTGAAAATCAATTTTATCTGATATTAGGATGGCTACTCCACCTCATTTCTTGGGGCCAATTGCTTGTAAAATTGTTTTCCAGCCTTTTACTCTGAGGTAGTGTTTGTCTTTGACACTGAGGTGCGTTTCCTGCATGCAGCAAAATGCTGGGTCCTGTTTACGTATCCAGTCTGCTAGTCTATGTCTTTTTATTGGGGAATTGAGACCATTGATATTAAGAGAGATTAAGGCATAGTGATTATTGCCATCTGCCATTCTTGACACTATCTTTATGTTTGAGTGGTTATCTACTTTTGGGTTTGAAGCAAGAAGGTTACTATCTCATTTTTTCCAGGGTGTTGTTTCTCTCCCTGTATTGGCAGTTTCCACCTATTATCCTTTGCAGGGCTGGGTTTGTGGAAAGATATTGTGAAAATTTGGTTTTATCATGGAATATCTTGGTCTCTCCATGTATGGTGATTGAGAGTTTTGCTGGGTATAGTAGTCTAGGCTGGCATTCGTGTTCTCTTAGTGCCTGCATGAGATCTGCCCAGCATCTTCTGGCTTTCATAGTCTCTGGTGTGATGTGATTCGGATAGGTCTTCCTTTGTATGTTACTTGGCCCTTTTCTCTTACTGCTTTCAAGATTCTTTCTTTGTTTAGTACATTTGGTGATTTGATTATTATGTGACGGGAGGTATTTCTGTTCTGGTCCAGTCTGTTTGGAGTTCTGTAGGCTTCTTGTACGTTCATCGGCAACCCTCTCTTTAGGTTAGGGAAGTTTTCCTCCATAATTTTGTTGTAGATGTTTACTTGCCCTTTAAGTTGCAAATCTTCACTCTCATCTATATCTATAATCCTTAGGTTTGGTCTTCTCGTTGTGTCCTGGATTTCCTGGATGTTTTGGTTACATGTTTTTTTCATTTTGCATTTTCTTTGACTGTTGAGTCGATGCTTTCTATGGTATCTTCAGCACCTGAGATTCTTTCTTCCATGTCTTGTATTCTATTGTTGATGTTTGCATCTATGTCTCCTGATAGCTTCCCAAGGTTTTCTATCTCTAAAGTTGTCTCGCTTTGTGATTTCTTAGTTGTTTCTACTTCCTTTTTTAGATCCTGGATGGATTTGCTGTGATCCTTCACTTGTTTGTTTGTATTTTCCTGTATTTCTGTAAGGTATTTTTGCATTAATCTTTCAGGATTTCTGCCTGTTGACCCAAGTTCTCCTGTATTTCTCTAAGCGATTTTTGTGTTTCCTCCTCATGGGATTCCATCTGTTGATCCTTCGTCTCCTGCATTTCTTTAAGCAGTTCTCGTGTTTCCTTTGTAAGGGCATCTATCCATTGATTCATTTCTTTAAGCACTTTTTGTGTTGCCTCCCTATGGGCATCCATCTGTTGACGCATATTCTTCTGCATTTCTTTATGCAATTTTGTGATTCCTTTGAAAGTGCATCTACCCGTTCTTAAATTCTTTAAGCAATTTTTGTGTTGTCTCCTTGTGGGCCTCCATCTGTTGATCCATGTTCTCCTGCTTTTCTCTAAGCGATTTTTGTGTTTCCTTTGTAAGGGCTTCTAACTGTTGATTCATGGTCTCCTGTAATTCTTTATTAGATTTATTTGTGTTCTTCTTTATTAGATTTATTTGTGTCCTTCTCTAATAGCATCATGAGAAGTGATTTTAAATCCAGATCTTGTCTTTCGGGTGTGGTGGGTTATCCAGGACTTGCTGCTGTTGGAGAGTTGGGTTCGGATGGTGCCATATTACTTTGATTTCTGTTAGTAACGTTCCTACGTTTGCCTTTTGCCATTTGGTTACCTCTGGTGTTAGTTGGTCCTGCTGTCACTGGCTGTTGGTTGGACCGCCTGTGAGCCTGCAAAGCTATTTCTGGCCCCCCTGGATTACTGGGATTCCCCTGGCACTGATTTCTGGGGCCTGCCCTGCTCCTGAGTGACTTTGGAGCCCTGATGTGCCTTGCCCCAAGTGATGTTATATTGGGGAGTCCCTGCACATCCAAAGGCTCAGCGTAGTGGATTCCTGGAGCAGAGGTCGCCAAAGGGAGGCTGGTAGGGTCCTGCCCTGTGCAGGGGTATGTGATCTCTCCCAGAGTGGGGGGAGGGGGCGTCCCTCTGCAAGGCAGAAGTTCCACAGCAGAGCTGGTGTGCTGGTTACTGCAGATCTGCCCAGTTCTTGGGAGCAGGGTACACACAAGCTGCCTGAGACCCAAGTGATAGTATGCCTATCTGTCTCTGAGCCTGGCGGTCAACTACCTGGCCACTGGAGCAAGGATGGCGGAGTGCACTCTGCACTCTCTTGGCGGCGCAGGTCACCCTGTAGAGGGGATGGCCCACAGCATAGCTGGCGCCCAGACGACCACAGTGCTGTCTCGTTCTTGGGAGCAGACGGAAGCTCCAACAGGCCGTGTCTCAAGTGATGTTATATTGGGGAGAGCCTGAGTACCTGTCTCTTCGGTGCAGTCTACCAGAATGGAGGTCGCGGAAGGGAAGCTTGTAGGCTCTTGTCCAGTGCGGGGTCCCTCTGCCAGGCAGAAGTCCCACAGCAGAGCTGGCGTGCTGGTTACTGCAGATCAGCCCAGCACTTGGGAGCCGCGTACACACAAGCTGTCTGAGACCCAAGCGATATTATGCCTGTCTGTCTCAGAGCCTGGCAGTACCAACTTCCCAGTCACTGGAGCAAAGATGGCGGAGTGCACTCACATAGAGACTTTAAAAGCATTCCTGGATCTGAGAAATGGAGAGCCTTAACACCATTACAGTGCCAAGTTTTTAATAAAGTCAAACAACATAAAATAACTTTAAAATTGTCCATACCCAAATGGCATTTTGAATTCCTATTACTTTTGATCCAGTGGTCAAAAAGCTTAGAAATAAATTCTGTGCCTGAGTGCCTGGCAACAGAAGAATCAGCATAGTAAGTTCTCACTGTCAAGACCAGTCAGAACGTGGAGGCCACAGTACATACTTTACAAAACAGACAAAACTTTCCCTACCTCCTTCAGTGCTGTAAGCCAGGGAGGTCCTTGGTAGCTGCTGCTTCTGAATCCAAGTCTTTGCAGTCATAGTGGAGCTGTAGCAGGGCTGGATACCATTTTCTGTAGGGGAACCTTAAGCTCTTTGAAGATGCCCACCAGCTCAAGTTAGAACATATAATGACAGGTACAGACATAAGAGAAGACACAAAGCCAAAATGACAACAGAAAACATTGCATCAAAAAGATACTTACAGTTGGAGTATTCTGCTTCAGAGATCTATCAGTCTGATCAAGAGATATTTACTTATAATCTTCTTGTACAACCCAGATTCTACCAACTCATCAAAGGCCAGGCCTCTCTATGCCCTCATCAGCCCTGGATGCACATTGGGCATTTCCAGGCCCTTAGCTTGGAACATAGTGTTTTGGAATTTTTCCCTATGGTTACCCTGGCTTTTGAAACCTTAGGGTTCCAAGGCAGGTCAGGAGGGAGAAACTGATGGCTTTGGATGAATTCCCCAAATAATCAGTTTTAACCCGTGGCCGTGGGACATCTTCCTCTGCCCCAAACAGGAGGAGGGGCATAAACTTCCTCAGATCTTTGCCATTCCCAGATCAGGGTTATGGATTCCCATAATCAGAAACCAGGCAAAGAAGTTACAGGAAATAGAAATGGTTTCTATGACTTACCAAAAGACTTCCATTAAAAAAAAAAACAACAACAACAAAAAAACTTGTTAATCTTTTTTTTTTTTCCTTTGAGCATGACTGGTCACTTCGGGTAGGGTGTGTCCCTCTATTAATATTATAAAATATGTACCCGTGGGTAGTTATACTGGTCTTGGGGTAAAGAGCCTAGAATCAGAATTTAGGGTGGAATGGTTTTTGTAATCTTGCTGGTGCTTCTAAATGTTTAGTCTGGTATTCGAAAGAGAAAAACCAGTTCTACAATATTGCACCAAATTTGACTCAAGTGTTAATTAAATACTGACCAGCATGGACTCTATTGAAGTTTACCTTTTCAAATCCCAGAAAGTAACCCCAAGTCACAGTAAGCAGGGGAGTAAAAAAGCAAAACGCATAATTCTTCATTTGACATACTTCTTGCTTTCATACCTGCTGCTTACATGTGGTCAAGCACATTTAATGCAGTTGGTTCAAACAGACTTGTTTAGGGATGTAAAAACATGTGGTTAGTTATTTTCCCAAAAATGCAACTCTCAGCATTCCAATAAGGTACCTTGTTTTGGGCAGGTGGGGCTTATAGATTAATGCTGGTTCTTACAGTGTTATCTGTACTTTAAGCTGTTGTGGATTCCCTACCTGGGGTGAATAGACCTGTGTTGTTTCTTCTCAGAAAAGGTTGTCATGTAACAGACTTTCGTGTTCCCTTTATCCCATATCCATTCATTTTCATTTGTTTTCACCCCCATTTCATTCTGTGTACATTTCATTCATTCTTCTGTTCTATAATCTACTATTCAATCTCTTCTTCACCGAAATATTTATTTTGTTTTTTAATTTTAGACAATGCATTTTATATGGTTTCTTCCTATCTACTGAAATCCTTTATCTTGTTTCATGATTCCTTGAAAATATTAGTGGTGATTAACATAAAATATAGCCCTTACTCTTCATTAATCCTGTTACAATGTATACATGGTATTATCTAGATATCTAACTTGTTGTTTTTCCTGTTTTTTAATACTAGTTCTTATTATTTCATTCAGCTATTTTGATTGGCACCTAAATAAAGTAGATGAAAACTGTAGAGTTTTTAATTTTAAGCTTTTGACCCTCTTACTTTCTTCCAGATACTGCTTTTTGGTTCAGACTGTTACCCAAGCTTGGGACCCTAGCAGTCTGAGATTATCATAATCTACTCTGGGATCAAGATAATTTGAAGTTGTTCTAAATGTTTCCAGGGCTTTCTTACTTTTTTCTATTTTAATTAATACAGTATTCCAACTCACACTGTAATTCGTATTTATAGGTATACAGAGTGGCTTTATTATCTTTAGTGTACTGCAATCATTTAATTTTAGAATGTTTCTGTTATTCCAAAAGAACTTCACAATTCCCCATCCTGATATTGTCTAGCACCATCTAATACACAGATTACTGTGTCAGACATTGTGGTGGTTTGAATAAAGATGTCACTCGTAGACTCGGGTGTTTGAATGCTTGGTCCATTGGAAGTAACGCTGTGGGGAGTTGTGTCCTTATTGAAGTAACTGTGGTCTTGTTTGAAGTAGTGTGGAGGTCGGCTTTGATGTCTTGTATATGCTCAAGCTTTGTCCAGTGTGATACACAGTCTTATGCTGCTTGCTGATTAAGTTGTAGCACTCTGAGCTCCTTCTCTAGCTCCATGCCTGCCTGGATGCTGCCAAACTCCTTGTCATGATGGTAATGGACTGAACCTCTGATGTAAGCCAGACCCAATTACATATTTTCTATTATAAGAGCCACTGTTCATTCTTCATACCGATTAAACCCAAACAAGACAGATATGAATTCCTCCATGAAAAGAAATAGTCCTACAAGTGGTCTATTTTGACTACTTTTGCCTTACATGCTTGGTCCTTCTTTATGTTTTCCCTTTGCCAGTTTTTCATAAATGTATCTTATGGTTACATCCAGAATACCTGGTGTGTTGTCAGAGGTCTAAGTTAAGGTTTGTAAATGCTAGTTCTTGACTCTTCATGCTATACTAAAATCTTTCACGTTCTCAGCTGCTGTTGCCCCAACCCCTCAGTGGGCATTTGTCTCCAAAGGGATTTTAAGTATATGTTGCTGGTACATACATACCATTTGATTTGTTAGACATTTAGATGTGGGGATGACAGAAAGGAACTGAAGGCAATTCTGTCATTTTTGGTGTTCCAAGTGAGAAAAGTGGAATTGGACTGATGTGCTGGCTGAACAGTTTGCCTTCATCACGAAGATAGTTCCCTAATTTGCTAGTTTCTTTTGCTCAGAATACCTTTTTTCATTCTTTTAAAAACTTTTTTTTTAAATTCTTACTTTATGAGTGTGATTGTTGCTTACATGTATGTATTACAAGTGTACCTGGTACCTGAAATGGCCAGAAGAGGACACTGGTTCCCTAAGAACTGGATTTATAGGTGTGAGCCACCATGTGAGTATTGGGACCTAAATCAGGATCCCCTGCAAGAATAGGAGGTACTATTAAGTTCTGAGTCATCTCTCTAACCCCATTTTCCTGTTCATTTGCTCTAAGGTTGCTTCTGTTTTTGTTCCTAGAGTACCACATTTATTTCAGGGAACAAACAGACAGAGCCTGGTTGACCTTCCTGCCTGCCAGCCCTTCCTCCCTCCTTCCTCCATCCCTCTCTTCTTTCTCTCTCCCTCCCTCCTCCTTTCCTTCTTTCTCTCTTTGTCCAGTCTATCTGTTTCTTGTAATTGGTGAATTTAGAGCATTCGGAGTATTATTAAAATAAGTTTATTTTTTCCTATCATCTTGATTTTGTTTTGTTTTTTCCCATTTCCTCATTTCCTGATATGCTTTATCCTTTCCTATAGCCTTGTGAATGCATTTTCTTTGTCTTTGGTTTAAAGCATTCTTTCAGGTATTTTCAGGAGACCTGGCTTGGTGGTCATAAATCCTTTAAACTCCTTATTATTTTGGAGAGTTTCCTTCCTCTTCAGTAATGATTCATAACTTTGTTGAGTATAGTGGTTTGATTGACGGTTATATTTGAGTTTGCAATACATCATTCCATGTTCTCCTAGCTTTCAACGTTTCTGTTGAGAACTTTGTTATTCAGATAAACCTGCCTTTATGAGTGACTTGGCACTTCTCTTGTGCAGCATTTCATGCAGTTCCTTGGTTCTGTGTGTGCTTTTGAATAGAATAATGACATGGGAGACTTGACTGAGCCTCCTTGTGGCCATTTCTTACTTCAGTTTTGGAAACCTGCTGTTGTAATTTTAATGAAATGTTTTCTATGTCTTTAGTACATTTCTTCTTTGTCATCAATGAATAGATTTAATCTTGAATCTTATATTTGTACCTTCTTATTCCATTATTTTCTGTTAAAATTTTCTACCTGTTGTAAAGTCCTTTTTGTTTTTTTCTTTATCCATTGTATTAGTGAAGTTCAGAGTCTTATTTTTAAAAATACATTTATTTATTTATTTATTTTGCATGTGTGAACGCATTATGCTGGTGTTATAGTGTGAACATGGAGGTCAGTGGATGACATTCTTGAGTTAATTCTTTTTCAAATAAACTCAGGCCTGCCTGCTAGTACCTCTATCTACTGGCCTGACTGAATGAATTTTTCATTTCCAGTATGATTTGATCCTCCCTTTTGTTGATTCCCCTTTTCAGTATTTTGTCTTGTGAGATGTGTGTGTGTGTGTGTGTGTGTGTGTGTGCGCGCGCGCGCATGTGCGTGTGCGTGTGTGTTTGTGTACATGCACACATATAAAAACTATATGTCAACAGTGGCTGTATGCCTCTGTTTATCTCTACCTGGCATTTTTTTGTGATAGTATCTACCATTGAAGTTAGAGCTTATAAATTTGTTAGTCTAGTATGTTCCTGGGATCCTAGTTTCTCCGCCTTCCAGTGTAGGATTAAAGGCACTTGCTTCTGTGCCCATCATTTTACATGTATGTTGGGAATCTGATCATAGGTCTTCATGTTGTATGTCAAATGCTTTTACCTGATTTGTCTTCCAGAGCTGAAATTCTACTTTCATATCCTCTGTGTGTGCTTGTGTGTGTGTGTGTGCGTGTGTGTGTGTGTGTGTGTGTGTGTGTGTGTTTTTCAGATTTCTTAATCTTCTTTTAGAATTGTTAAACAGATTATTTGTGTCCTCTAATTTTTTTAAACATACTTTATGCTGGGAGCTTATCCCCAGGCTGGGTCCTCTCTGAAGCAGCCAAGGGGAAGAACGTTGGAGGGGGCAAGACTTGGTCTTGTGAGAGAGTAGGCTTACTTTCTATAACATCATATGCCTATCTTTGACTTTAAGTTACTCCAAGGCCAGAAGCTGCAGACCTCTGGATCTATTGACACATGATGCTAACAGAGGGCTGATTAGGTAAAGAATTTATTTCTATTGCTCCCTTCTCTGTCCAGGCAGCCAGAGGCCTCTCTGGCTAGGCTCGTTGACTCTTTGTAAACCATCAAGGAAGGAAAGGAAAAGGATTAAAATGCTTAATACAGGCAAATATGCACAAACACAGATACATTCATACACCCACACTCTGGCTGGGCCCAACTGTCTGTTACAATCAACTCCACAAGTATTCATGCATGCTTACATACATACACATTCCTACACATGCACATATAGACAAACAGACGTACATTTGGGTGGATGGATGAATAATGGATGGATGAATAGGACAGAACGCCCCAAGACAAACCATCCAACTAACCAAAAACTCTATTTCTTTTCTCTGGCCTTTTTATACCTTCTTAGACAAAATGTTCTTTAGAAAATTACCTCAGAGATAATATGTTAAATAAAATGGGAGTTACAGAAGGATGTTGATATTAAATTCAAAGTAGTGTTTCATTCTAATATGCTCATTATAAGTCAAAGCAACAGTTTGTACATGGCTGGCCTTGCCTTGTCATAGTGCACACCTGTGGCTTTATCCTTGAACCTAAATGTTTTTCCTTGAACAAAAATTTATCCCACTCCTGTTTCTCTTTTTAGTATGATTATAAAAGCTCATTGCATTTCTTATTATACAGCCTTTACTTACTATTATGAGTATTGGACACATTCTATTCTTGATTCTAACTTTATTACATCTTTCTAGCAAAACAACTAAGATTGTCTCTTAAAACTTTCTTCCTATAATTATTTGAATCAAATCAGGAATTCTATAGAATCATTAATTTTTCTAAACAGCATTACTTCATGAAAGTTCATCTTTATGTTGATATGGAGGAAATCTTATCAATAGGGTGGGCTAATGCCCAGAAATTATTATATATTTGGTAATTAATTATATTAATTTGTTAATGACAGGAAAGGCATATCAGCTGAAAGAAGCAATCCTGAGATGAAGAGATAATGGAATATAATCTTATAAAATAAAATATCGCATGTATTAGGAGGCTGAGACATGGAGACCCTACAAGAGATACGCTAACCAGTACTCTTGGGAAAGCCAGTTCAAGAGAGAATGAGTGCAAAAAGGAAGGGGCCCTGAAGGGTAAAAAACATGGAGGAGAGGTACTTAGAACAAGGTAGAACCGATCTGCCAAAATGCTAAATTATTATTATGATTCAGAGTTCCTTCCTGGCCTCCTGATGGCCTGTCTCATCTTGAGTTGGTCTTTCATGAATGATTAGATGAAAGTGATGGATGGCCTATTTCTTTGCATTCCTTCATTGATCAGATTATAAATGCTATTCTTGTTTTTGGGAGGTCTTTTAAGAGAAGGTTGGGTTACAGATGCTTTGTTTTATTAGTGAGTAGTCTTTCCCTGTTCAGGTCACAAATCCTGGTCATATTCTGGGAAGTCATTTAGGAATTTAATTACTAAGAATGACCTGTCTCCTGGGCTGTCCTTCCTAATGTTCTGTCTCTCCCTTTGACCTCGTGTCTAAATTCTTCTGCAGACTTAGTTTCTGACCATGGTTTTATCTAGCTGAATTCTATAGAGTTCTAATACCAAATTTCTTCCTAAAAGTAACTTTTATTTACCTGTAGTAAATGTTGTCTCCAATGCTTACTGCTGAATAAGATCACTCTTTGTAGTTCTTTTTGAACTCTAGCCGGCTGGTTCATCTCAGCTATTTTGGCTCAAACCTGTCCAAGCTAACTGATTCAGTCTGACTTCTCTCAGCTTCTCATTGATGCTCTGTTTGACCTCAAACTAAACTCTAGCAGATTGTTCTAATCTCCTGGCTCCTTCTTCTTCTCTGGCTTCATGAGCTTTGGTTCATGAACTGAATGGAACTAAACCAGCTCCCCTGCACTGACTGAGGTGACTAAGGTGACTTACTGAACTGAACTCAACTGACTGAACAGAACTGACTCACTTGAACTCAGAGATCTGCATGCCTCTGTCTCCTGAGTGCTGGGATTAAAGGCATGTACTATCATACCTGGACCTAAGCTTTTCTTTACCTGAAACTTGCTCCATACCAGGCTATTATTGGACTTAGGGATCTGCTCTTCTGTCTCCTGGAATTAAAGGTGTGTCTATATTCCAGCCAGATCACACAGACCTAGAAAGTCTTTGGATGTGATCCCTTGTCAGAGCTGCCATGTTGTTGGATTAAAATTCCTCTACACCTAGCAGCCTAGAGGTATTTCTGGTGACCAGGTTTCTGCATATAGTTCCTTACCACTTGCTCTGAATTATCCCAAGAATGAGCCTGGGATTGCCAAGCCTTTGATTCCATAAGAGTATTTTAAAAATAGCAACTTGTTGGGCTGGAGAGATGTCTCAGCAGTAATAAGCATTTGCTGCCCAAACAGAAGACCCTGGTTTCAGTTCCCAGCACCCACATATTTTACAATCGCTGTAACTCCTGTTCCAGGATATTCAATTCATTATTCTGGCATTTGTTTACACCAGGCACATCAACGGTACATATTGATACTTTCAGGGAAAACACTAAAACACTAATATAATAAAAGTAAATCTTAAAAAA